>JAMZAV010000660.1:0-269696 GCA_024449915.1 Sweltsa coloradensis
TGACATGAATACTGTTCAAGGAAAAATGTAACTAATTGGATAATGCATTGCATGTGACCTTATAGCAAATTATCAATATGCTCGTACATTGTCATCATCAATTGTGGGTAAGTAAAACGAATTGTTCGCAAGGCATGAACATCCATTATGTGCTCACGTATTGGGTATATAACATTTACGTGTACAGGAACATCTATGAAACATCTGCGGGCAGATGTGGATTTGTACTTGAAGAGTTAAGAGATAGATAGATAGATAGATAGATAAAGGTCTTTATTTTAAGGCGGGATTAAGGCTAGTGAAGCCTTATCTTCCATCCAACCTAATACTACTACTAATAATAATACAAATGATAATGAAGGCCTAATGAAAATTATAGATAATTTGAACACAAGTAATTGGCCTGATGAACATTACAATAATTAACTGAAAACATAAACATTTGAAATTATGATAAACAATAAACACAATTTAGCTATCATTTCATTCTCCGCATTCATCCATCGCTTTCATACAGTTTCATTACAGTAACAAAGAAGGCGTCCTCGTAAAGTAAATAGAGTAACACAGGTAACCGAGCAAATTAATATGTAATTTATTTTCATTATTTGGGTTGTTTGGGTGTTTTGATATTACTTATTGTTTGTACAGTTAAGAATTTGAATAATAGGAAGTAGTGGCACTTTTAAAAGCATAGAAGTTATTTATATATTTGTCTCTGATTTCAGACGGAAGAGCATTCCAAGTTCGAATAGCGTGGATTTTGAATGAGTGGTCAAGGAGATTAGTTCTGTGTATGGGAAATGAGAGTTGTGTACCGGATCTAGACCTGGTATTAAACATGTGGTTTGAGTGAAGAAATTGAAAGTTAGAGGCGAGATAAGACGGTGACGATGTTGAAAGTAGTTTGTGAACTAGGCATACGGAGTGAAGGTTTCTACGATCCTTTAATCTAGCCCAACCAAGCGTCTTAAAACCCGGAGAGAAAGAGAGAAAAGGATGAAGAGAAGGTTGGCAGTGAAGCAATGCTAAACATGGAGCCGTCCCACAGTGCCGCTTCCCGTAAGGCCATCAACCTTTTTTTTCCCCCTATGCCATCATTACTACCTGTCGATAAAGACCATGTTACACTTGTTGGCCTAAGGGGAATTGATTTATTCCCCTTAGGCCAACACCCTGCATTTCATTATCGAAAATACAAAGAAGGTTTGTTGGCGTTAGGGTAATTGATTTATTCCCGTTAGGCCAACAGCGTATATGCATCGTTTACGGTAAGGAGCGGGGTGTTGTTGGCGTTGGGGTAATAGATTTATTCCCGTTAGGCCAACAGCGTATATGCATCGTTTACGGTAAGGAGCGGGGTGTTGTTGGCCTTGGGGTAATAGATTTATTCCCGTTAGGCCAACAGCGTATATGCACCCCGCTCCTTACCGTAAACGATGCATATACGCTGTTGGCCTAACGGAATAAATCTATTACCCCAAGGCAACAACGCCCCGCTCCTTACCGTAAACGATGCATATACGCTGTTGGCCTAACGGAAATAAATCAATTACCCCAACGCCAACAAACCTTCTTTGTATTTTCCATAATGAAATGCAGGGTGTTGGCCAAAGGGGAATAAATCAATTCCCCTTAGGCCATCAACGCTTCCTGTAACATGGTCTTTATCGACAGGTAGAAATGATGGCATAGGGGGAAAAAAAAGGTTGATGGCCTTACGGGAAGCGGCACTGTGGGAAGACACCCTAAACATCATGCAAAGTGCATTCTTCTTTGTTTAATTGTTTATTTTTAAATTTACCTCTATCATGGTCAGTGATACTAAACTAATTCACAAAGGAGGACAATTACCCGTCACGTCGAAAACTTCTTTGGGTTTTAACTGTCCATACCTTGATTTAATTTTTACGTCTGAAACAGATATTACATTACAATCACATTTTCTCGAAAAATATACCGTTGGAGTATAACCGAAAAATGTGTTTTTACAACGGAGGTTTTCAAATCAGTAAGTAAATATTTCATTATACAAGTTATATTTTACACATATGCATTGGAAGATGAAAACTAAACGTATTTTAATAAAAATTGAAGTCACCATTATTTTTTTAAATTGCCACATATTTGGCCAACCTGACAGTGCATAATTTAAATTAGTTTGGCCTATTTTATCGAATATAAATTATATACACGCAAAAAGCGTTAATAACACGTCTAGTTGCATGCGGCACTTAATTAATATGCTCATAAATCTATGTATGTGTATTATCAACTATACAATAACCATACAATAACGATACTTAATGGTTTGGAAAATTCATATCACATCGTATAACTTACAAGCAAGAACCTTATGTTAGGAGCAATACAAAATCCGCGCGCCAGACGATGTTTTCAGACCAGCTACTACTCACAGTTTTGTCGAGGAAACGGAGGTGTCGATGAAACGGCGGTGCCGGGCTTCTCAAAGTTGTCGATGAAACGGTGGTCACGAACATTTCAAATATTAAATGAATTTGTCGATGAAACGGCGGTGTCGATGAAACGAAGTGTCGATGAAACGGCGCGCCCCCTCAGGAGGGTTTCTACTGTAGAGCTACAAATCACTACAATAGCCTGGATGTTGACACAAAAAACAGTAACTGTATGAAAACTTTCCGGAGACGATTTAGGGAGTCAACATGTGAGAACTTGTCAACATAACGGCGGGCAAGAGCATGCACATACACTAACACACACACACACACACACACTCACACTCCCACTCACACGTGCACGCTTACATGAATGAACTAAACTAAGGTTTATAAATATTGTAAATATAGTGTAAATCTCATCAATCACCCATGAATAATTCATTGACTGCATCAATCATTATTCAAAGATAGTACATAATACTAGGTGTAGAGTTGTTTTAATTATTTGTAAGCCAAAGGTAGTTAGACACATGCCATGTGGTATGGGGCTTGCCCTAATTTCTAGCTACCGTCATTATGTATTGACTTGTATGTTGTATTATGTATATTATGTATCTTGTCACAACGTTTTGAAAATAAATAGGCTAATAATAATAATAATAATAATTTGAAGCTGTTTCATTGAACACTCGTGGCAAGTGAAATTCAAGGTCATTTAGTGTTTTTAATGAAGCAAATGATGATAAGACCACAAATAAAGTAAAACTGAAATAACGATTGCTAGTATTAATGCAAAGCTAAAGCAAACTAATAGAAAAGCAATCTAGTACAGACAGCATGGTATGTAGGTAGAACACTATGAGCTGGGTCTTACCTAGTGCTATGTCGAGCGCGTCTGAAGGACTGCGGCAGGCGTCCAGGCGAACTGACGAGGGTTGGAGTTGGAGGGGCGGCTCCCGCCATGTAACCTGACTGACTGCACAGCTGACTGCCAGGCGGAACACGGGGCAACTACTAACTGTGGGGGGGGGGGGGGGGGGTAATAATAGATCGAAATCTAATGGAATGGTACCAAATAAAAATTAATTCTTGGATAAGCCGGGGCAAATTCCGGTCAGCCCTGTTTTGAACCCTGTCCAGGCACACAATATGGCGTATGCCACTAGTCCCACAATTAGTGCTTTAATACTTTAGTAAATAATATTGAGAAATTACTGCGGGGGGTGGGGGTGCTAACTGAGGGGGTAACGTACCAAGGCCAATCATAATGAAATTATTTTCTGAAACAAAATGTCAATCTCATTTTTTGAAAAAGGTTATAAACATGATGAAAACATGTTCGATTGCATTGCATTTTCCCTAGCCTTCAACGTATCTCTAGCACATTCAGCATGTTGAAATTCGTTCTATTTTGGGGCCTCAATATAAGTCGCATCTCCTCCCGTGCACGCTTTTGTGTTTTTACGCTAATCCAGCGAAAAAGTCCGCATCAAATCGGAAGAGTTATTGAGTATGCATGAGCGTGATAAGAATTGTGTGGCGCTCGCCCCTGTGATCGTAATTTGAATCAACAATCCGAGCCCAGCGCGGCGCATGGAGCGCCACAGCCATTAGATCGGGATCAGCCTTCACCTGGGCTGAAAACCTTTTTTACACCCTCTGAATTCTAGCCAGGTCTCATCTGGACTTTTCATACAACCCCACACCTAGATTTACAATAACGGATTTACAGGTTGTGTACATAGGTAAAGGATCATACGCACGTAGGGGCTACTTGGTAGTTTTATACAAATAACGTTGATCGCAAAGATTTGCATTACTGAGTATAAATAATAAATTAATAATGTTTTTATTCTTATTCCCATGAAGAGAAATTAACCATAAAGTCGGTGCACTCATTCAGTGCGATATCAATTAGAGACCACTGATACTTCACAGACCTAATTTCCACTGCCCTCCGAACCCCTCCCAACACATAATCTAAGAATCTCACATGCTTGATGACAGATTATTTTCTCTGGGATGAACCATTTGACAAATGACACTCACACTTGATGGAAACAAACTAAAATATCCACCATCACCTTACGTGAAGAAAGAACGTTTAGTAAAATCTCGTTCATATCAGATAGTGCAATTTGTTATCAAAGTATGAGACATATTTATGTTTGTAAATGTTCCATTATAAGGAATTAACAGCAATCTTTTCAATTGATTGCAAATTGCAAAAGTCCATTTGTGACCGTCAAAATTTAACGATTTTTGGATCATCTAAAAAAATTTGTGTCTTATTTAATAGAGGGTTGTCTGTAGATAATAAAACTACCATTTGTTTCTTTTTAGCTTTTTTATAAGGGGGAAGAGACTTTACTAGACAAAAGGAAAATTTACATATACGCAATAACAACACATCAATGTGACTCGCATGTAGCAGGTCTCTATAACATTCTACCAAAAAACATAATACAAATAGACACACACATATCGTGTCATACAAAACATCCATACCTTCCTGTTGCAAAATGCTTTTTTTTCAATTGCAGCATTTAGCGAGAAGCCAACTGAAATTGAGTATAACATAAGGCAACCGATATAAATGTTATGTATTATTATTGTTTATTATTATAACTTTCGTAAAACTTTTACGTATTGTTTTTTTAGATCCATACTGTGACTCATGTAAAATTGGCTTTATATTGTGAATATTACTCGAAGATGTTTTTTTTAAGTGTAACATTAGTTTAAGATGATGCCTTGTAATATTCCCCGGAGACACGATGCAACGCCACCTCACCTACGTCTAGTCTGCAGTTATTACGCCACCAATCCTATGTACAATTCCGTTGACGGGTATTTCTTCCACGAGAAGGCGGCGAGAGACAAAATCATACAATTATTATCTCCTGTATTCGTACACACCAAGCTAGCAGTAGCACGGGCATTGATGATTTCGGAGTGTCGATTGCCTGGTGCGCAGAGGGCAGCAATTACTGTTGGTAGCCAGTCTAGGGCACCCCCGTATATGTAGCTAGATCGTGCAGGGTATCAATGGCAGCATGACCCGAGCTTTGCCACTTTGTCATAGGAATCACTCCCCTATTAATATTCTAGAAGAGAATATTGATTTCGAGTCGGACTTTCTATCGACAAATTTGAAAAGGAGCCGCAAGGAGCCGCCCTGCGAATTTTTTGACTGAAAGATCAAATGCACGATGGAGCAATTCTATCACTGTCCACGTGTACTCTAGATGGTCGTGATGATTGCAGTGACAGTTCCCAGTAAGAAAACCGCACCCGAGAGTCTGGCTCAGAGTCGAGTAGCCTCTCAAGTTCTATCCGATCTCACAATCCCTCGGTTATGCCTTATTAATAGATAAGCCAGGGCAAAACGGCTAAATCTAGGCTATTATCAAGACGGCCGGCAGTCAATTAGAGCCACCCCACGCCTCGAGATGCACTTAGTTTAGATTAGTTTATTCAATCATAGTCGTGGCCTTAGCTGCCGCAGGAGATCAGCGAACATCCACCGTACAAAGTTAACACATAACAGTTAGAGCTTTAGTGTATGTTCGGCCGGCCTGGGTTGGCCTACAGCTTCGTCTTGAGAATGTTTAATGTCTTGGAAGCCGACATATCGAGCTCTCAGAAGCCATGCAAACAAGAAACATACACAGGACTTTCACAATATTATATCTAAATTTGTAGTGCCTATCTTTTAAGTTGTATAAGGTAATATATAATTTAAAATATGCAATTGTTGGATGAGCGTAGCGAGCGAAGCGAAGATTTCATTTGACTACACTGGAGAAAATAATCCGGAATGTTTTTTTTTGTATTGTGTGTTTGTCCACACGATTCCGGCTAAACCGATACTCCAATTGCAATGAAATTTTATGGAGGCCTTCAAAATCTCTGAACTTAGAACTGCCACGTTATTAAGCGCAATCGAAAACTTATTTCTCATTAAAATCGCAATTTTACGATTTTTTTTTCGATTTTTAAAAAATTTCTACGACTTATAACACCTACATGCTTTATTCAATTGTTATGATTTTTTCAAAAAAACTTAATTTTATTAATTCATATATTCCTGTGAAATTTGAGAGCAATCGAAAAATTTTTTCTTATGAATATGGCAATTTTACGATTTAAAAAAAAAAAATTAAACTTTCTTCGACTTATAATACCTCCATGCTTTATCCGATTGTAATGATTTTTTCACAGAACCTTAATTTTATAATTGGATGAGCGTATCGAGCGGAAGCAAAGACTTCATATTTCACTGACCCCCCAAAAAAGTTAGCTCGGGTGTTTTTTTTTTTTCTGTCTGTTCGCTCTCTACCGGGCAAACGGCATATGCGATCTTGATGAAAATTTGACCGGACCTTCGTTTTCTCTGAACTTAGAGGTGTATTGTTTTTGGGTACAATCGAAGAAATATTTCTCATGAATATCGTACTTTTACGATTTTTTTTCGATTTTTAGTGCGATATTTTCGTCACATTTGGGCCGATTCTGACCAAACGGGTGGGGCTACAACGTTCATATTTCACATGGACATTAAGATTATTGTGATGTAGTACCTTTTGAAAGAAAAAGTTGAAAAAGTTAGCTAGAATTAATAGAAATAAAGGTTTTAATATTAGTTTTTCAATTTTTAGTGTGATATTTTCGTCACATTTGGGCCGATTCTGACCAAACGGGTGGGGCTACAACGTTCAGATTTCACATAGGCATTAAGTATGTGATTAAATATGGTGATGTAATACCTTTTGAAAGATAAAGTTGAAAAAGTTAGTCAGAATCCACAGAAATAAAGGTTTTAATATGAGTTTTTGAAGTTTATAATACCAAGTAACAAGTTACAATAGTAACTTGACAACAATCACCTACAATGCATTCAAAAAGCACTTGCAAAGGAAAAGTGCGAACAAACGCACAAAACGAAAACCCAAAAAACTTACAAAAAAAACGCTCACCCATCAACGCGGCGGGAATTAAGCGTTTTCCTAGTAATCGCAATTTTACGCTTTTATCGTTTAAAAAAAACAGCTCATCCGACAAAACGCGCCTGAAAAGCGTTTGCGAAGCTTCCTAGTTTAATATATTGGTGTGAAATTTGAGCGAAATCAAAAAATAATTTCTTATGAAAATCGAAATTTTTACGATTTTAGTTTTAAAAAAAAATTCTTTGAGTTATAACATCTACATGCTTTTTCCGATTGAAATTATATTTTCACAGAACCTCAATTTTATGAATTTATATATTTGTGTAAAATTTGAGCGCAATCGAAAAATAATTTCTCACGAAAATCGCAATTTTACACATTTTTCGTTTAAAAAAACATACGCTCAATCCAACAACGCCCCTGAAAAAAGCTTTGGCGAAGCTTCCTAGTATTTATTTAATGAATTGGCCCACATACAGCATTTATGACTGCCATTTTAGAGTGACCAGGGGATCATTGTTGTATGATGATGTGATGATGATGATGATGATGATGATGATGATGATAAATGATGATGAAGAATGGAGGAGGGAAATCCGGTACCGGCACGTGGGCCTACTCCTTCGAAAAGTACCAAGGGGACCAACGGCCCTTACGTCCATCTGAAAGGACGGTGTAACCCTCATATAGGTTCCCCCACTAACCCGGACTGCCGAGCAGACGTCGAGGGGGAACGAAGCCGTCACACTAGCTCTCGAACCCTCCATCTGCTCTAGCTAGCGGTATACGTGGTGTGTCTCAGGGCAGAGCGTTCCAACAGTTGTTAAGAGTTTCGTTTGAAGGTGTTTTCTAGATGATGAAACGAATGTGTGTACGTGTTGATCATTGGTAGCACACAAGTTTCTATTTATCACACGTCAAGTACATTACTAGCTAACATTTTACGTGGGCCAATTAGATTTAATAAGGAACTCTTCTATGGTAAAGAAAGGCAAGGTGAAGTACTGAAGATATGAAGGACGAAGATGGGATGTAAACATACATAAACATATAAATACAAGCAGAAAATTTAGGTATATAATATTTCGACGGCAAAAGGACTATTACGTTCGACTGCAACAAAAATCAGTGAGGAAGTGGGTGGAGGTGAAGCAGTAGCAACGAGGATAGACAGGCAGATGATAAAGAGGGGCATTGTGGGGGCTCGTTGCTCTTGTGGTTAGCGTCTTGCTTCCAATGCAGAAGGTACACGGTTCGATTCCCGATTTTTAACTTTGATATGGACTGAGTCATCAGTTCTTGTATTTAGAATTTGTAAACGGTTTACTTTGGAGCCGTCTAGCAACGAGGCACATAAAAAATAAATTTAAAGTTGTTCCAAATCGGCCCTGTTGATTTTGGAGTTGAACCGCGGGTGCACGCACTATCCTTACCACTGATTGCTATATTTCCTATTAAAAATATCGATCTTTGTGTGGTTATCGCTCACTCGCGATTACGTCGGGGGCCTACGGGGTTGGCTTGGGTCGCTTTGGTTTACTGTCCCCCACTGAAAATTAGCTATATGATTTGAGTGGGTAGACTCTTAATACGAATTTATTTATTTATGCCGAGTAGGCAAACAAAATCAAGCGCAGTTGCGTGAGTGAGCACATTCTTAAATCAAGTGGACGCCACAGATGAAAAGTTCTGATTAAACACTACAAGCTAGCGGGGCATATTCACACACTTAAAATTTGTCACTTTCAAAACTAAATCCACTGATAATGTTTAAACCAGCACTACTCGTCGCTGGTAACTTTTATTTTTCAGATAAAACTTGATGAGTAGATGTAGTAGATTCTTTACCGTGAAATGTGGCGGAATTATTGATGCAATGTATAATGATAAAATAATGGAAGCCTTTGAAAATTATGGACACACTTATGAATACCAATATTTCTCAAGGATTCCTGTCGAAGAGAAGTTATTTCCCAACATCTTAACTCTGTCAATGTCTGTATAAAATATGCGTGGCCCTCAGATTTAAAGTTTATTAAAGGTGGGCTGTAGTTAAAGTGGGGTAAATTTCAAAAACGCGTTTTTATGTATTAAACACATTTTTGACACGATTTTGATAACCCAGTAAAAACCCGAGCTTAAAGCCCCGAGCCGTTCGAGAGCTAGCCGCCTCAAAGTTGGAGGGGTGGGGGTGCCTACGTCACCGCCCCCCTAGTCTCGACGGCGCGGGTCGCTGGCTGCAGCCAACTACACATTGTGCGTGCATGGCTCAAGCCCCTTTTTTTCGCCGGAACTCACTACCACAATTATAGTAATACTAATAACAAAATAATAAACTCAATTAACTCACCAATCAGTGGCGGGGAAACTATTTTTTTTAGTGAGGGGGTCACACTAAAGTTGACTACGAGGTTGGGGGTCTGGGGCGAAGCCCCAGCCCCCGGAGGCTTTTGTGGCGAGATTTTTTTTTAAAAGGGGCCCTTTAAAAAGGGCTTAAAACACGTTTTCAGGCTAATTTTAATTATGAATAAGGGTTACATTTTGAAGCTAATATTGCATTGAAGATTAATTACCTGACTGAAATCGGTCGACAGTCTGCTTGGGAGTGAAAACACTGCACACAATATATATATAATGAATATAAGTAAAAAATCAGATGGCTAGTCTAGTCTCGCAAATCACGTCTCTTATTGAATCTTTCTTAAAAATGTTAACAAAAAACTTCCTTTTTGTTTGCAAGCCCGACTGTAGTAAAAATCCTAAAAATCACCCAACACGCTATAAGTTAGCAAATGACACCTATAGGCCTACCTGGCTTGACCCCTCCCCACTGGGGGGGTCAAGCAAACAAGTGGGGGGGGGGAGTTTCCCCCCCATCCCCCCCGTTCCTACGCCCCTGTTGATCTAGAAAGCGGAGGAACTCCGAGATCTAGCATAGATAATTGTTGCTTGTGTTGGCTACACATATTTATCTTTCATACTATGTAAAAAGACCCCCCCACTGGGGGGGTCAAGCCAACAAGTGGGGGGGGAGTTTCCCCCCCATCCCCCCCCGTTCCTACGCCCCTGTCACAATGAAGAAGTTATTCAAAATTCTCAGGCTCGTAACCGTCAGCTGCTTTAAAACCAACGTAACGTAGAAGGGTAGAACCCTGTTGATTCTGGGTACCTTTCGCGCGAATACAGCTCACAACACACGATGGATATCCCAATAACCTTCCATTTCTTTTTGCCAAATGTTGACCACGAATTCATCCAGTAAACAAATTGTTGGTTAGCAACGTAGCGATTTGTATTATTAAATTATTCGTTTAGAATTACTAATTGGCTATCAGGCGCATGCAAAGCTAATAAGTGATTTGCTGTGTTCAGTGTATCAAGATTTAACACGACACTTTAAAAAATAATATGTTCTGTGATACAGTCAGCACTGCCCCGATGTTCCCTTATTACTTTACTGTCACTGCAACACAGTGAATACACACTAGTTTAGTCTATCAACGTTATTACGCACTCCCCACAATTACACCAATCAATATTCCCTGATCTGCCTATAAGTGATTTTTTTGGTTTATTCTCCCTTCTATCAGAACGTCGAGGCTCTAAATGATAGGGTTGAATAACGGCCATCACACTCACAAAACACTATCGTAGTGACTGCGTGGTGAAAGTTTATGACGCAGTACAGAAGACTCCAGAAAATAACTTTGGGTGTCTTATTGTGTAAAATGGTAATTGTTCACGGAAGAGACCCCAACCCATTAACCCCCATTAACTGTGACCAATCATTTTGGACAGTTGAAAGATATATTGCACCAATAAACTAATATATACTGATACACGTCATGTTATACTGTGTATGAAAGTTGTTGATTTCATTACTAACTCTTTCTGCGAGGGTGGGGAAACGGAAATGGGGGAAGATGTAAATTGGAGTATTCAGTCTTGCGTTACGCTTTGATTTGCTTTGAAATGCATGAGTGATACAATGAAACTAGGAACGTTGACATCACTAGATAATAAGTCGTCATCATTAGATGGTATGTCGTCGTAACTAGATGACACATAGTCGTCAGTAATGCACTCTTGAGAAAGAACACTCTGAAGATACATCCACATCTTTATCATTATCCACAGGGGCGTCATCTTCGATAGTCTGTCAACGACAGTCATAACCGATTAATTCACGTTGAATTACTATTTCCTGGATGGGATTCTCGTTCAACACAGTTGTGCCGACATGAATTTCTATCTCGGGCTGTACAATACTAATAACTACCAACTACAATACTAATAATAAATACATTGTAACTCCGTATCAAAACTCTCGCTTTCTGTGACAGCATCGCTCACTATCTTTCTTCTACTTGGTTCTTTTTTGTGACATGTTGAAACGATGAATCTCCCCCTTTTAATTTTATTGACGGTTTTGAATCCTTTTTAACACGGGATTCGAAATTGAGCCTAATATGCGGCATGCCAAACTGATTTTTTTTATAAATTATATGATATTTCAAAGTCTTCGTCAGTAAAGTGGGTAGCACATACAACTGAATATTTACTAGGTGTAAACCCCACGCAATTAATTTTCTTCAAGCAAGATTTATGACGAGTCGGCGATCTATCACGATTTGGAAACTGAAAACTAACTTTCTTTCCATCGACGATCACTGATTTTCCTGGCTGATTACTGCACCCGAATACACAACATATATTCATATTGACGCGTGTTCATGTTCATAATCATGGGGTTATCTAGCATTAGCAATACAATACACAATAAAATACGTTTTAGCACAAAATCACAACACTGCCGCCTGGCATTTAGTCAATAAGAATAATTATAAAAAAAAACGCTTCAATATAACTACAGTATGTACACACGTTTTACATTGAATTAGAAGGATGGTCACTTCGCACTGCTACCCCTATAACGCCCACACATATATAAAGGGAAGATGTTGTTGTTCCCTGCTAGCACAGTCAGGTCAGACAGCATGAGGTCCGCGCGGGCTGCGACCGCTGGGTGAGTGGGAGCGGTGACGTCACGGACGGCCACCCCAGAATTCCAACGCGCTGTCGTTTCGCGAGTTCTTATCCGTTTTGGATGGGGTTTTCGGCATTGTAGTTTTTCCATTGCCATTCTTAAGAAATTTTTTGATGGAATGCCCTTTGAAGCTGCCCGCTGTATTTGTGTTATGTACATTTGCTTGTCGCTTTGAAATAATATTACAAAACTAACCGCAGAGGTATTTCTTTACCACTATTGTTTTGATCAATCTCGTACATATTTTACAGTGTGGGTTCGAGAAAGTTTCCAACTCTTCTGTTCTCTTCTCTCCATCCTCTTACGATGCCAAAAGGATTTGGATTAAAAGGTTGAAGTAAATAAACAACACTATACATTTATCATATCAAAATTCAATTTTGAATATAATATTTCTTGCACATCGCATAAATGTTTAAGCAAAGTATCAATAATAATAATAATAATAATAATAATAATAATAATAATAATAATAATAATAATAATAATAATAATAATAATAAAATACAAATAAGATCTAATTTAGGCATTTGCATGCTAAAACAATATTTGATATAATATAATAATAAGTTAAATATAACATTATCCATGTCACTAAAACAATTAGTACATGTATCACTAAAACCATTAAAGCGTGTGTCGATTGAGACACAATAACTGTTTGTGCCTATGTTAGGCATAAAATAACACACACTATTATATTCCCCAAGCTGACAGAAGGGTGTTTATACGGCTGGCTGATAATACATCCTGCATCTCATCCTACCCTGTAAATTGTAATGATTGTCTTTGGGAGAAGAAGCTATACAACTATTGTATTTATATGTCATACTCATATCGCACTTAGAATATAAAATAATAAACATTTTACTAAAACTAAATACTTCAAGCAAAATAATAGGTATATTTCCTTTTTCCACACCAACCAATACTTAAACTGTTGTGGATAGTGTAAACACATTACACAGATAACATTGCGTAACACTGCGGACTGCAGTATGAAGTTGATTATTAAGATCACGAATTTAAAACATAATTTAAGTGTTGAATAAGAAATTGCCATTGTCACCTCAATACATTTACACTGTTCAATAGGCAGTCACAAATAGCTCAAGGGGGTATCACACATTTACGTTTGCAACAGCACATGACAATAACATTGCCAACTGCTACTGATTGGCTAACCACAGATTTATTAAATTGTCTTTGTTTTGTTATCAACGTTGTTTTCATAGTATATTATACCATTAAAGTAATACAAAATAAAATAAAGCCGGTGAAAGCGAATATTTCCATGCATATCTTAACAATTCATTTGCGTTATTAATCTAACAACAAAACTAATTTACCTGTAATCAGTGGAATTGTCTTTAAATGTCAACCCGCAATGGAAAGCGTTAGGTCTTGTCTTACTCCAGGCATCTAGAGAAAATGCAGCTTAAATTGCAATTATGTTGCGAATTACTCAGGCCTAGATGTTTCAAATCAGAATGAACATGTTGAAAACAGACGAAGAATTTCGAATACGTGCAAGCCACGAGAGATACAATAAATATGTCCTTTATCAAAGTCTCAATGCTGATGGCTGTTGCTACGCCTACTACCACTGATATTACCTTCATGATGAAGTTGCAGTATTTAAATAAGTATATTATTAGGAAGGTTGACAAAGACCGTGCCATGTACAAGTAATGAGCAAAATATATCAGATTTGTAAATGTTGATAGTTAATAGCATCTAAAAGCCCTTGTTTACCTGGAAGCAAATGTTCGTACAGATATTGAAATAAATTTGACTTAATTAAGTGGCCATTTCAACAATGTGAGCTTTTTCCAGTAACAAAACATTTTGAGTCAAACATATATTATATAACTAGTATCATAGTTATTTTCTTTCAATGTCTATATTGCAGCTCTAAAAAAGGTACCATTTCCGCGCATCTATTTTGGAAACATTATTGTTTTACGTGTAAGAGAATATATTAGTTGACATAACCAATGTAGATAACGATTGCGTGGAAGGGTTGTCGTCTCAACATGTCTACATGGACAGTCAGCAAATACGAGTTTGTTTGGCACAGTTATGAACAGTCGCTAGGCCAGAGGTTGTAACTAGTTGGCAGGTTGGCACACTATGCCGTGCTGGAGTACACATTGGAAGCTGTATTAATATATCTTTGGCAGCTCATAGTCTTGATATTGTCATTGAAACAAATCCAATCACAATCATACAATCACTGGTTTTGTTCATTGTTCGTTTAAAATTACGCAACTTGGAAATGCATAATACTACTGGTTTGCGTTGTTTGAAATTCGGATAACTGTTAGTTTTAAAAACACACTTGTCCAACATGACCACACAGAGTGTTTTAAGCTGTTTATCTCACAAACTTCTGTTGCTGTGTTGGTCGGACTCAGAGACAGTCAAATCACTCGCTCATCACCACGTGAACTTTTCAAGGCATTTAAGGAAACTTGGCATCACTTTATGAATTATCTCTGTTTCTTATTATACGCCTTTAAACTAAACAATGGAAGTTCTTATCTAGAAGCCAGGTTTTACATTGGTAAGTATTCTCCGGGTTTCACAGTAATCAGGCGAGTAGGAACGTTTTGAAAGTTGGGGGGGGGGGGGGGGGGGGCAAATCCATTAGAAGATTTTGTGGGCGGCAGCTGGGGTCTGGGGCAAAGCCCCAGCCGCCGGAGGCTCTTACGCCGAAGGCGATTTTGTTTTCACCATACTAGTTATTTCGTCATGTTTTAACTGCACTCAGATTCTGTAAACAATGTTTTACTGCAACTATCTGCGATCTAAAAACTACAAAAATTAACTTGAAGTGGCCCATTTTAGTAAATTTCAACCTAATTTTTATGTAATGGCGAAGCATACAGGCAAACATATTCGTTTTACCCATGTGACTGTATATTTACTACAGAAATTCTGGGATAAATATTTAACTCACGTTAGTTTTGCCCCCCCCCTCTCCCCCCCCGGTTCCTACGCCACTGACAGTAATAGTGGGACAAGTCTCTCTGAAGGTATCTTCTTTGCCACTAGGCCACACCACCCCAACGCTCCCACGATCATTGAAGAGCACAGGATACGAATTGATGCCTAAGAATAGAGCGGGTCATAGCATCTCTCAGCTTATCAGTCAATAGTTTGGCTTATGACACTCTAAGAATGCATCTGGCATATTTAGCGTGGTATTACATAAAAAAACACATGCACTTGGAAGACAGGTATTGGCACAGCTGGGAATATAAATTCTCACTATTATTTATTTTAATATAGACCTACCAAAGAAAGTGCACAATTTTATACGTGATTTTCGAAACAAATTATTGTCATCTGTAAGTAGGCTGATTATTTATTTAATTCATCTACTAAAACTGAATTTCCACAATCCATTAAGAATCTGTTCACTATTAGTACGAAATAGTAACAATAATCTTAACTTTTCCGTACAAATCTTTGTGTGTACGTAAGGGGTATAAAGCTTCATCAAATAGTTCACATTTGTGTACAACGTACAATGTACACTAGGCTATATGTAGAATTCGTTAATATGTTGTAAACCAAATCTTGAAGAACTATTAATGTGCGCTCTATAACAGGCCACACACTGAACCCTAAGCAGCTTCAATACACAGTGGCCACGTGGATTGCCTTAGTTTTAAACATTGTGGAAAGGATTTGGTAAATACTAAAGAAAGGTGAGTGACCGTATATATAGAGGAGTCAGAGAGTGACATCCCCATACCCGCATCAATTCGTATCCTCATTCCGTCATCAACCATCTACTAACAGTATTTTCCACGATCGTGGTTCACCCTTTACCAAAAGTTGAAGTGTCTCGGCTACAATAAAACAGGATAATTCACAGTATTTATGAAGAAATAACTATCATCCATTGTGTGTTTGATGAACCGTTCAAAGGTGCATTGATATTAATGTTTGTGAGCCGACATGTCGGCTAGTGTTCTCATTGTAATGCAGTTAGACACTACTGGACAACATGCCGGCACTATACACTCATATACGGAACGATCCGGGCTTCACTCTGGATGCACAGAAGCTCATGCCGAAACACAGCAGCAGCAGCCCGACTGCGGACCCCAGCAGGTAGACTGACCACGACAGCTCGCATGTACCTGGAGCACACAACCAGACATTCACGTACATCTATAAGACACATCTGTCAGGAGACACAGCAGCAGCAGCCCGACTGCGGACCCCAGCAGGTAGACTGACCACGACAGCTCGCATGTACCTGGAGCACACAACCAGACAGGACGCTAGGACATATCTGACAGGATGACACACAAATACAAGTCGGTAATCTGTATTAATGCTTGCGTACCTAGCATCTAAAGCTATGACTTTGAGCTGAGGTCAACACAAACGCTACTGAATCTGGTTCTTCTCACAATTCTAGGTCCCACACAGCTCAGCTACAGTCTCATGCAAGTAGTTCTTCTTCTCCGATTGTAGACTGTTTTCATTTGGAGGCGGAGATGTTAGTACAAGTGCAATGATGAACTGATGTGTTTGTTTCATCCTTGTTTTGTTGTGTGTTGTGAATGCGTAAAGTAGGGCAAGGATACTTGGTAATCGTCGCTTGGCCATTTTCTTCAGATAGTGAAAAATAGTTTACAAACGTGTAAAACGGCTTAGAAGGTTTGGAAGGGAAAGGGATATAAAGTCGGCCCAAGAATCCGGTGAGCCATATTTATCAATAGTCTTCTGAAGCTGAAGGTCTCTGAAGGGTTAGTTGCCGCACCGCGCAGTGTACCGTGTAGCTATGTCGTCCGCATAAAGTCCTAGCGAAAGTGAGACTAGAAAATCGTGAGAGTAGTTCAGATCACGGTGGAATACACTGTGATTTCATGCCGCTTTATGCTTGACAGACGCCACGGGTCGAGGGAAGCGTTCATAAGGCGGTGCTTATTCAAACAAGCAGACTTTGCAAGGTCGTGGCCGAGGCAAATCCGATAAGTGTCAATATTTGCTATTTCACAGACAACCTTATAAATATGGGTAAAGATTGCTACGCGCCTAATTGTAACAGTGGCTTCAAGTCATGCCCATACAAGATGTCTCTATTCTAAGTTCCACGAGACCAGATGAACGTGAAGTGTGGCAGGTAGCACTTCGTCGTCCAGACATACAGATTATTTACAAGGATCGTATTTGTGAAAAACATTTCTTTATTTTCCTTATTAATTTTTTTCTTTAGTTGTTACATGTTGTGTTTGGTGGCAACTCTGAGCCAAACATGATGAAAGTATGTCGCCAAGAAGAGAGAGTAGGTTCTATTCTTGAGCAAAGTTTTCCAGCCAGTCTGTATTACCTTATCTATTATTCTGCCAATACATCAACTCGACTAGTTGGTCTATAATTCGCTTGGCAGAAATCTCAAGAATAGATTTTCTTGTGTGACATAATGGCTGGAAGCCATAGAGTCAGGCAGCCAGTGGGAATATGAGAAAACTAACTCCCGGGCAATGGTCAGCGCAGACTGTCAGTGATACCACCTTCCCGTGGTGATGATTCTCAGTTCTCACCCATGTGAATCTCCGGGGGACGGAGATTGGTGGAAAATGCCTATTATGATTTGATATAATTCAATTCAAATTGACTTACGTCATCTCCTATTGAGACACAAAATTATTCATCAAAATGAACGTTCCTTGGGTATTGAAACAAATCCTTTGAAATCGCAAGTAACAAACTTTACAATATATTCACAACTCACTCGATCAACATAAACCACTGCCCTGTATGTTTGTATAGCGACGACAAATGGCTGATCAAAGTCTCGCGAATGATGGGGAGTGTGGCTTCTCTCTCGCGCGGCTATTCGCCTGGATGTGTGATCACACGATCAACAGCAATGCCCTACCTACTCGTTCAGGCGTAGTGGCTAACGCGCAATTAGTGGTCCGGCCCGCATCAAGGAATATGTTTTGAGCTACACTACCGGCCACCCGAAGGTTCACGTTACTATTGTAATACATTCATTTTTAAATTCTCTGTGAAGAGTATTGCATAACGTGAAAGAAGAGCGGTTTTAAAACACTGATGTTCTTCGTGGCTAGAGAGAAGCATAACAAGAATCTAATCAAAGTAGGTAGCTTACTTATTTAACTTTTCCCTACGCCACTGTGAAATAGGTTCACATAGAGAACTGCGCGAACGTGAAACGAGATAAAAACGGACGCCACCAAATATATGTATGAGTAACAGTGGAAACAGATTCGCTTTCTCATCGCTACCTTTATAATCCAGAGAAGCCCGTAATAGTCGGCGCTCAGCACTCAACGTTGCGTGGGATGATACAGCCAAGCCGCCAACATACGGAAAAACCTTGAGTATTCTCATTTATCACTCTCTTATTTAATTATAACAATATATGTGTTCACAAATTTAATTTCATAGCACACATAAACACCGCATAAGCCATAGTAAGATTACATATTTATCCTATCAACTATAATAAAATGAGATGATAAAACATAGAAAGGATATGAGCTTGACATAATAAGACCAGTCTTGTGGAACATTTTAATATGAAAATACTTCAGCGCTGTAAAAAAAGTTAAAGAATGAGAATACAAACTTTGCATATTCTCCTGGAAACAATAAAGTCTCTACTAGTGTATGAACCTCAGAAGGTATAGTGTAGCCTCTAGGTATAGTCAACCAATGAGGGGTTGTTTAACTGTGGAATCATCTGCTCGTCATGTAAGTTCTGACACGATATCTCCTCTCTCCTGGTCCCCTAGAGCCGCTAAGACCACAACACAGGTGCACAGGAGGAAATGTAGCCAGTCTCATCACATAGTCAAATTATAGCTTTAAATGTGTTTACATCAAATTAAAAATAAAAGTATGAGGCACAATGTTAAGCTTACTTGCTAGAATTGAGCAAACAAATACAATATTGAAAATATGATTAGGCCACCTCCTTTAGATAACTTTGGAATATCACTTGCCAAACATGTCAAAATAAAAATGTATTGAAATCAATTCAGAAATCAAAATACCCATGTCGTCCGGGAATGAAACCCGCAAAACGTCCAACCGGCACTCAGGCCACCCGGATTTTACACCAAACAGAGAGAGATTTTTAAGTTCTGAATTATTGATTTCCATATAATCAACATTAATCCTAGGAGTGTACCGATAATGAAATATAGATATAACAAAATGTATATTTAATAATTTATGTTAACAACACAAACTATAAAATCCCAGGTTCGGGGTTGTGTGTTGGGTGTTGCACACATTGGTTGGTGGAGTGTAATCGAAAGAATACTCGTTAGTAAAGGTAGATACGTGTATATAGCATTTTCAAGTGTCATTGTATAGCGTTTTGTAACATCTATTTTTTGGCCACCTTCAAAACCTTGGGTATGAACTTTTTTCATATTTTTTATTTGAAATTTGGTCATCACGGTTGAATTAATATCAACTAAATAAAAATGTGTAACAAATTATAGAAACTATGAAAAATTAAATAAAATAAGCCCGGAAAACTTAAGTTTTAAGTGAAAAATAGCGCTTTGTAGCGTCTATTCATAAAACGCTATTTTCACGTATCTCTACTCGTTAGTAAAACAAAGTATCCAGATAAGTCACCACATAAGGGTCATGTGTGCATGATCCATGCCGAGGTTGCCTGTTGACATGTTGATTGTGAGGCTACAGCCCTACAGTTAGCTGGTAATGTGACGTGACACCTCATCGTAGCACAGATCAGGCTTCAAAGTGGCACAGCAGCCTCCTAATAGGCTGGTTAAGCTCAGGCTTAGGCCACAGTGACAAGTCAATCACGCTACATTGTTAGGGGACACCAGCCAAATTGTACAGCAGCGTGTAACGTGGAAGGTAGGGTACGTGGTACGTGGTACGTGGTACGTGGTACGTGGTACGTGGTACGTGGTACGTGGTACGTGGTACGTGGTACGTGGTACGTGGTACGTGGTACGTGGTACGTGGTATGTTGTATACAGTGCAAGGTATGTGGTAAATGGTATGGTCAGCACATGGACTTATAATAGTAACTGGCGTTCCTGGACCTGCAACATTATGGGCCGGTGCGTCTGAGATTCTCGTTTCCTGTTTAGGCCTAAACTTATAGCAACAATAAAATTGGCGGCCATTTTTGCACTTCAAAATGTAAATAATTGTGTAAACAGGCAAAAATGGCGACAATGTTTGACAAGTTTTTGTTTTTCGGGGCTAGTTTCACAGTACACCAATTAACCAAGAGATGCATATCCATGCGCCTTGTAAATCCATGGTCAGCACATGGTTGAATGAAGAGGGAAGAGAATGGGATGATATACAATAAACGGTAAGAATAGTTAAAAATATATAAAAAATGAAATAAAATAAATAATTATAATAATTGAAGAGAAATTATAACATTGACGGGATGTTTCGTCGCGTCGTAATGGTGAATAATTAACATTATTCTTGATTTCCCGACGTGTGAAATAATAATAATAATAATAATAATAATAATAATAATAATAATAATAATAATAATAATAATAATAATAATAATAATAATAATAATAATAATAATAATAATAACTGATTCTGTTTGTACAGTTTGCACAGTTTGCACAGTTTGTCAGTTTGACAGTGATCAATAATAATAATGATAATAAAAATAGCGTTTCCACTTGTTTGAGGAAATTGGTGGTAGAATAAAGCGCAACACATTGGCGGCAACCCAGCAGTGTGATTCTTTAAGGAAAGCGTGAATGTTGCTTTGGAAATGTCAATCGTTATCAAGCAGTTAGCCATGATGTTTTCGGTGATAATGATTGATATAATCAATAGCGACATTCACGTTATTCTTACAGAATCGCACTGCTGGAGTGTTGACTGTTACTGTTGTTGGCTAATGAAATAAAGCAACCACAACGACAACACTGGCTTGAATGCGGGCGGGAAGTTATTGACAAGTATGTTCTAGCCGACTCTCCTCTAAGCGGCCGTGTCACTTGTGACTGGGTGAGTTTGATTGATCCCCCACTCAACTCACCTAGCTGATACACACTTGAGGCGTTACCACAGGACTCCCTGACCTCCCGGTTATCCCAGCCTACCGGGTAGACGGCAGCACCCCCACACACCAGCAGCGCTGGAACAGAAACAAGGAACAACTTCAACACCAACAAGCCCAACACAGGGTCCAACACATCGTCGAAGAAGAACACCAAAATAAAATAATTCGTTGCTCGATTATCATTTTGGCGGAGGTACTGGGGCATAAATTGTCAGTATTTCTGGGGGGCTATCCCCAGGCGCGTAGGAACGTTTTGAAAGTTGGGGGGTCAAATCCATCAGCAGGTTTTGAGGGCGGCAGTTGAAGCTAGCCCTATTTTTTTTTAATTTACGTGAAGTGACCCATTTTAGCAAATGTTAACCTAATTTGTTATGAAATGAAGCATACAGGCACTATTCGTTTACCAGGTGACGTTCGAATTGTATAAGTGTATGTGGAGATTCTACGGAAATTCTGGGGATTAATTTTTAACCACGTTAGTTTGCCTCCTCCCCGCTCCCCTCATCGGCCAAAACTTGGCCACTTCTTCACCTACGTTCTAGTAAAGTAGGGGTCAGCTGAAAGTGTGGGGGGGGGGGGCGATTCACCATACCACGTCCCACGCGCTGGGTATCCTCAGATCAAAGATTCTATACATCCTAGTTGAAGGACAATGGGAACAACAGCACTGCGACACACATGCGTCAGTGCATTGCATCAAGATGGCTGTTTTGAATTTTAGAACAATTATTATTGGTGGTGAGAATGTCGAACGCAATAACTTCAATGTCTGGCTTACAAAGTGCATTAATTACAAGTGTACAAGGGAAGGGTGGCGAATGGAAATGCACACTGACCCACGGGAAATGGAGAACGGGGGGGAGGGGGGGGGGGGGGGATGAAATCGAAGTCAAATTGATGTGGTGGAAACGGTTCTTGAATGCGAGCCATCTGCCAGTCTGTGACTACATATGCAACATCGTTTACCTATACTGGCAGAATTAAAATATATTTAACAAAAAATGCGATTGTGATGCATTTATCTCCGTGCATATACATTATCCCTTTTTAGATTTATTGGAATAATAAATAAACCGCAGGAACCCAAAAGACGGAGCGAAGCTACTTAATTAACAGATCGTCGAAGAAGGTAGAAGGAAAGGTGCAACATGTCTTTCCTGCATCAAAATCTCGTTTTTAATGGAGGTACCGAGTACTTTTATGTCAAGTTTGTACGATGCCAGCCCCAGCTTCTTGACCCCCAGAGTTTGTCAATCGGGGGCCGCATGCAATACCAGGGATTGTTTTTCTGGAACTTCTCCTGAAGCCAGTTTTTATCAGATTGTTACCACACTTTGCACACATGTTATGGTCATGTATATACAGTCTTCAATAGAAGCACATTTATTTTAACCATCACAAAAAAGTCAACATAAATAAAAATGGATTTTTAGGATTAAGGATTTTTGTAAAATCATCAAAATTGGTAATTTTCGGAATTTATTTGTGCGTATTGCGCAATAATGTTTAGTAATCTTTTACTATAGAAGAGTGACCATCTCCTTGCTTGACAATGACGCAAAATTGCATATCTATCAGATGACAACTGGAAGCAGGAAAAGTTCCCAAAGGTATAGTTGACTCTTAAATGGACAGATGGATGCGTTTAAGAGGATTTACCAGACACGCATTTGAGGGCGTTTCGCTGTCAATGCAGTTGCACAGTATAAAAATCGTAACCGTCTCTAATTTGTACTCTGTGTATATAAAAAATATACAGGAGCATTAAGCACAATGGTATCTATGTAATTGCTTTTTCACTTTCTCAATTTCGCCACTTAAATGAGCGATAAAAACTCACAAAATATGCATTAAAATAATGTTTAACCATAATTAGACCAAAGTTTGGCTAGTTATGGGGGAAATTAGAACCGAGATAGATGAATTTTTCAAAAGCCCAAACCTAGATAATAGTCTAAAGAAGAGTACAGACCCAAGCATTTGCTATTTTTTTTTAAAAACACTTCTCGATCGGTTTGTTAAACAAAATTATGTGACAATCTCAGCCAACAGAAAACACAATATAATAAAAAAAGCGATCCTTGTGAGAGGGAAAGATGCGAGGAGGATGAAGACGACGCGCGATAACAGAAGACAACTGAAGCACATGAGTCACACGGTCAGCTAGACAGCGTTGTCAACAGAGGCCACGAAACTTACATTAGTCATACATACTAATGTTTCAACTTATTCAACAAAACTTGCTGTAACCATGTACTAATCTCCCTAAGCGGTTAAGGGCGGTGACAATACATAGGATCGTTTTCTAACGGGGCACACTTTAGCTATCCCTTCCTCCGAAAACACTTTATTCAATAATTGAATGAAGTTTTACTTGGAAAGAAAACAGCTGATTGTCCTGAAACACATCATTCCAAGTTTACCTATTTCAAGGTAAGAATATTCAATTCCCACACTATTCGTCGAAGGCTATAAACTATTCCCACTACATTTTCTTGTCGTATTAAGTTGAAAATCGACGAACTTTTGTTGCTCTTCCACATGTGTCGCCAATATTTCATTGGTTTATGAAAATCTGGAACGAACGCTGTTCTGTATTCAGGTTGTGTGTGCAGTTAGGAGCCAGAGCCCTCAGACAAAACCAGGCTGCACTCAGTACAGATGGTCGTTTAAGTAACCACGCTGCCACAGAATCAAAATTAATAAAAAGAAATGGTGAACTCCACTGCTGGAATATCAACAAGCAACAGGGGTAAGAATTGGAACTTGTATCTCGTAGGTACCAGCCACCAGCACCAGCTAGGCTAGAAGACGCACCTAACAAGCGTGTGTTCGCGGGCGAGCGAGTGCTGTCCTGTGGCGTATCCAGGGGGGAAAGTGTGGGAGCGCACTTTAACGTTTCAATGGAGAATATAGAATAACTGTTTTATCGCAATAATAAAGGCAAATTATTACCATCTGACCAAAATAGATTTTCGTAGATACAAAGTTGGTTATTGTGATGTTTTAAAACGCAGAAATTTTACCAAAATGACCTTGAAATAAAAAAAAATTACATTAAAAACAGGATTTTAGTAGATAAAAAGTTGGTCATAGTGATGCTTTAAAACTCACAGATTTTCACCAAAATAACCTTGAAGAAGAAAATTTTCCGGGGGGCAAGCCCCCCTGACCCCCCCCCCTACTTGGCCTTCGGTAATCTATGAATTAATTGGTTGAACCCCCCTTTATGAATTCTTGGATACGCCACTGGTGTTGTCATTCATCGTCGTGTTGAGATAGGGAACAACACTCTTATCAAATCATACGAATTATTTGTGAGATTGAGAGTAAATTTGGTGTACATAATATTGATTCATGCCTAATCGAAATGATTTTATCATGATGATTTCTAATGATTCATTAATTATTTTCTTTCGTATAACAGTATCACAATAGTTTATCGTATGAAACGAGCCAGGGGCAGCTTGTAATTTCGACATGATTATAACAAGTATAAACAATATAACTTACAGTGTCGTCTGTGCTCTTAGTGACCAAAGCTTCAAACTTGGCGTCGCAATGCATACTGGGATGAACTATTCATTTAGAACATCGCGGACTAAACATGTTTAAAATATATTTATTTCAACAGGGTTTGATCGCCTGTCAATCCACACGTCGGTGTTTTCAACTAGCTGTCAGTCAACTTCATTCGACCACATAATCCGGGCACACACAATGCGTTGATTATTCTCTGCTGTACATCTAGATGCGTCCATGTCCATGTCATATAACACGGTCGGTAGGCATTCATTGGAAGCCGTAGCAGTACGAAACACTTCCGATCCATGGCTGTATCGAAAATAAACGTGTTTCTGTATACTATACTTTCCTGCATATCAAATATGTGTTAACTTAATGTGATTTAAATAAATATGTGCCGTGTGCGTATAAAACGCAGAGTATGTTACTTTATTGGATGAGCGAAGCGAAGACTTCAATTTCACTGACCCCCCAAAAAATTTAGCTCGGTTGTTTTTTTGTTTGTTTGTTTTTGTTTGTTTTTTTTTGTCTGTTTGTTCGCACGATTCCGAGCAAACGGCATATGCGATCTTGATGAAAATTGAAGGGGACCTTCGAAATCTCTGAACTTAGACCTGCCACGTTTTTGGGTACAATCAAAGAAATATTTCTCATGAATATCGCACTTGTACGATTTTTTTCGATTTTTAGTGCGATATTTTCGAGACATTTGGGCCGATTCTGACCAAACGGGTGGGCCTTCAACGTTCATATTATATATGGACATTAGGGTTATGGTGATGTGGTACCTTTTAAAAGAAAAAGTTGAAAAAGTTAGCCAGAATCCATAGAAATAAAGCTTTTAATATAAGTTTTTACGGTAAATAATACCAATTGACAGGTAACAAAAGAAATTTGACAACAATCACTTACAATGCGTAGGTAGCAAAACAAAGCACTTGCAAAAGTAAAGATATCCCACGCAAACTAAAAACTTTAAAAAGCTCATCCATCAACGCGGAGGGACTTTAGCGTTTTCGTAGTAAGCTTAATAAAATGTTTAAGTTTTGTAGCTAAGTTGCGAAGTACATCAATGATTGTATCGATAAGAATCATGCAATGGTAGGCGTAGGTACGACATGTTTTTATGCACGGGATGACAATAGTCGTTGACACAGGAACGATTATAATGTTAGCCATGCCCCCTGAATGAAACCCCATGAACATTACGAACTGGTTGTCCAAAAGTTAAAAAATATTGATTATAAGCAGAGGCATGGTGTTTACGGTGAAACAAAATTCACTAAACTAGGCCGCTTCGCGAACGCTTTTTCCAGTCGCGTTGATGGACGAGCTTTTTGATATTACTTGTTAATTATACTCCTGTAAAAAGCTTATATTAAAAACTTTATTTCTATGAATTTTGACCAACTTTTTCAACTTTTTCTTTCAAAAGGAACTACATCACCAATATTTATGTCCCCCACTCGTTTGGTCAGAATCGGCCAAAATATCACGAAAATATCGTATTAAAAACCGCGGGAAAAATCGTCAAACTACGATTTCTATGAGAAATTTTCTTCAATGTCTAAAATCATAACATATTAAACGTTCCCGTAAAGTTTAATCAAGATCGGAGTAGCTGTTTGCCAAATATCACGAAAATATCTCATAAGAAATCGTAAAAGTACGACAATCATAAGAAATATTTGATCGATTGTGCCCAAAAAAGATTTCGAAGGTCCCCTCAAATTTTCATCAAGATCGCATATGCCGTTTTCCTGGTAGAGCACGAACAGACAAAAATACAAAAAAACAGACAAGCACCCGGGCTATTTTTTTTGGGGGGGGGGTTCAATGAAATTGAAGTCTTCGCTACGCTCATCCAAAAAATGAGTTATTAATTATTGTCACCACCAATTCACCGCTGGACGTAACAAAATTGAAAATTACCTTTGACATTCACCACAAATACCTGGCTGATTGTCTTGAGAAGTAGAGTTTTAAACAAGAGTTTATAAAATATGATAACCAGTAACCACACGATGAACAAACACTACGTGAGACTTCTCTAATCTCGCTTAACTTCTTATAATGTCCAACCATAAAGCATATGCGCCAGGATTCGCGGTTTCAAACCTGCGCTCTATGAATAACATTCTGCGAACTATTGTACAAAGTTTTGATTTACAGCTGTGTTATGTTATCTTCATAGGCTACAGTCTATATAATATATACTAGTACTACACCGTGCATTGAATAAGGTGGGGAAGCGCTTTCATATGCCTTATTGCGTCTCTAAGTCGACGAATAATTTACAAGCTAGAAGCCATCTTATAAATTAAACCAAGCCATCACTGCTAATTAGTTCTGAAATAATTCAAGATCTAACAAAACCTTATTTCGTTTGCGAGACTTGGTATTACTACACCTACTAAACCCTGGCTTAGGTTGACAATCCAGTCGATGTGGCTTACTCTGTCTTGTGACATTATCATGATGGCGGGCTTACATTGCCATCCAAAATATCACGTTGCTAGCAATCTGGCTTTCATGCAGTTCATTTGAATATTGTCTAGTTATATTAATCTTTTCTATCTTTATATATTTTTGTGTCATGTTTATGTATTGTATGAGTATTGTGTGTGTGTTATTAGTAGTTGTCTATTGTTACATGTTTCAATTAAAAATCGATTGCTGTATTTGAAACTTTCTGAATAAATAATAATAATAATAAAACAAAATAAAAAATCATAGTTTACAACTTAGTAACCATCATATTAAAATGGCATAAAATCACAAGAAAATGATAAAGGCATTCAATCAAAGTCCTCCTTTTCATACCAGACAATCCCCACAATCAGATCTCAGATTTCAGATTTAGCACGCTTTTATTCAACTTCAACATCATACATGTTTAAAATGACCAATGCGTTGACAAGGCTTAAGTGGTCCAAAGTGAGAGATAACTTATGTTCGAAACTACAAACTATCAAAATTATGTTCATGATAAAATAGCATACCTAGCATACCCGAAACGGAGCAATATTATTGATGGGAGTATGTTACATACTAGTGAGAAGCGTTTAAATGTTTTGGAAATGCGTTTACTTTAGCTACCATGTAACACTATCCTGGTTTATGTTCGGGGCTGTTAACAGTTCCCTCACAACTTCGCTATTGTATGTGGGTCGTTAAGAGCTAAGAAACCTCTGTGCAAACACTTCAGGGAATTTCCCGGGGCGGATTAAAATTTAATGATTCAGTGAAATACAACGATCTATTAAACTCTCGACTAGAACTTACTTGGTGTACAATAGAATAAGCTAAGCCACCTGATTTCTATTTAACAGTTTGTAAGTGCATTACCTAAACAATTATTATCAAGCATGGAAGAGCCAGCGGTTTAGCCGAGGTAGTTTAACCGGTTCCTACTAGAACACCGAAGTTAAGCAAACTCGGGCGTGGTCAGGGGTAGAGTGGGTGACCGCTCTGCCTTGAAACTCACGTATACCGCTGGTTAGAGCAGATGGAGGGTTCGAGAGCTAGTGTAACGGCTTCGTTCTCCTCGACGTCTGCTCGGCAGTCATGGTTGGTGGAGGAACCTACATGACTGTCCAGGTTACACCGCCCTTTCGGTTGGGACGTAAAGCCGTTGGTCCCCTTGGTACTTTCGAAAGAAGTATAGGCTACGTGCCGGTACCGAGTTTCCCCTCCACCCTTCTGTTCACACTTCATCCTCATCTATCATCCCTCATCGTCTCGAATAGCCTAGTGCATTAATATCAGACGTTAAGCAATATCCTATCAAATTAAGCATGGAAGTGAATTTTGACTAAAGGCACGACTGCATTATCAAAAGTGCTTAAGACACGTTAAGCCACGTTGAGTCACGTTAGGTCATGCTAAGTGACATAATGTCACGTTAAGTCACGTTAAGCCACGTAAAGCCACGTTAAGTAACGTGAAGTAACGTTAAGCCACGTAAAGCCACGTTGAACCACGTTAAGCCACGTAAAGTCACGTTAAGAACACGTTAAGCCACGTTAAAGCCACGTTAACCACGTTAAGCCACGTTAAGACACGTTAAGCCACGTTAGGCCGCGTTAAGCCTCGTTAAGCCGCGTTAAGCCGCGTTAGCCGCGTTAAGCCACGTTAAGCCACGTTAAGCCACGTTATACACAAACACAAACAAGAAATTATAGATCAAGAAATGATCTGAACTCTTGCATAAGATGTCGACCTTTGAATGCAAAGAAGACTGGTAGTGGTTTTTTGCTGTTGGTACGACTAGACATTTAACTGTTCATTTTCAGTTCGTTACTCCATGTTTATACACTAGGAAAACGTTTAAGTCCCGCCGCGTTGTTGGATGAGCGTAATTGGTGCATTGAGCTGCCATGTGTTTTGCGGATTTTCTGTTGTTCTGTGGAAAAATCATTATTAAATTGAAATTTTTTAAATTAAATTAAATTAAATAAAAAAATAACTTTATTTTTTTATTATTAATCGTAATTGTTTTAAAAAAAATCGTAAAATTGAAATTTTTATAAGAAATAATTTCTTGATTGCGCTCAAATTTAACAATAATATATTAATTCATAAAATTAAGGTTCTGCAAAAAAATCATTTCAATCGGATAAAGCATGTAGGATAAGTCAAAGAATTGTTCAAAAAAAGAAAAAATCCGTAAAATTTCGATTTTTATGATAAATATTTTTTCAATTGCGCTCAAATTTCACAAGAATATCTTAATTCATAAAATAAAGGTTCTGTGCAAAAATCATTAAAATCAGATAAAGCATGTAGGTGTAATAAGTCGAAGAATTTTTTTAAAAATCGAAAAAAATCGTAAAATTGCGATTTTTATGAGAAAAAAAATTCCGATTGCGCTCAAAAACGTGGCAGTTCTAAGTTCAGAGATTTCGAAGGCCTCCATAAAATTTCATCGCAATCGGAGTATCGGTTTAGCCGGAATCGTGTGGACAAACAGACAAAAATACAAAAAAAAAAAAAAAAACATTCCGGATTTTTTTCTCCAGTGTAGTAGAATGGAATCTTCGCTTCGCTCGCTACGCTCGCTACGCTCATCCAACAACGGAGAAATTAGTTTTAGTTTAAAACTAAACTGACAGCTTTTGCAATATTGATCATATATTTATTAGTAACCGATCGTTTGCGAGACTTACAAAGGTAGTCACTGGTTTGGTTCATGCTTGCATCTCAAACCGATGCAAAGTTGTCTACAATATCTGCTCGAATCCCTTTCATTACTTTTTAATGTGAGGATTTTATTGACCGCCGGACTACGAATGAAAGTGCTTTGAGTTGGCAATCTACCTTTGGTTTGAGTTTCAGCAATCCCGACTGATGTTTCCCCATGTTTTTTCTCGGTTGAAAGGCGAATGAATGGACAGAGGCCATTGGGCATTCCTATCTCATTAGTCACCTGAAAAGGAAGGCGCTAGACCTCTCCCCGGGAAGGTTTCTTTAAGTCCACATTCACAGCTAGAGTGCGATTTAGTTCAGAACGTTTCTACGTACTGGTTTCTAAACATGTGGAAATAATCACGAACGCAAATCTCGAACGTGGCTGACAACGTGTATTGCGGATTCACACATGCCATCCCGGCAGGGTGTACTTTAACAAGCCCCTGGGTAATTTGCTACGTGGGGGCGATACACAAGCAGTGTTCACTTGTAAACAAATCAACTCGCATCAGGACAGAGGAGGGTGAAACTTCTGTCAAGTGCTGTAGTCTTGTCCGGGAAACCGGTTTCACCTGTAGCGGTGAATTGAAAGAATGTAAGCTACAGGGGAACAAAACGGTTTAAAACCAAAGTTGCAGCATATTCAATTTTTAATTAGCACTCATGCAGGTTCACCTATTTCCCTTCCACTTGTAATGGAAGATAGAGCGAGATTTAGGTTTTCATTTATTTTTTCGGTCCACTGTCATGTGCAATTGTGCTTAGCACATATATGGGACAAATACAATTAATAAATATTATGGTAATTAAAAGTCTACAAAATATGAAAAACAATGCTTATGCATTTCTTATTATACATAATAAATACGATAATATTCAAACCAAGTTCAAGTATTACATGAGTACATTTTTTTATATCAAACGTTAATGATTTATAATTTAACTGATACTTCGTGGGAGATAGAAATTGTAGGCTATAATATTCGCCTTTTTCATTTAAAATAATCAAAGCCACAGTGAAGAGGAAACAATTGGTGTGAAAGAAGCGTGAAAACAAGAAGTTAAATTGTTAAAGGGTCATCAAGGAATTGTCTCAATGAGTAATAAGCTTTATTTAGAAGGAAGTCTTTCAATTTATGCTAAAAGAGTGTAAGTGAGTTGGAGTATCTAATTGAAGCTGCCAGTATGCAAGAGAAAAGTGGTTACAAAACAGTGAACAATGGACACATTTTGCGGTATTAGGAACAACTCGCACTTTGTAAAGTGCATATACGATACCAATGATTTATCATTAATATGCCTAAACTTATGTACATGATTCACATTCAAATCATGTGTTATTCAAGAAACTTAAGATTTGCCTAGCTAGACCATAACATAAACATAACAAAGATAATCGTAGAGGTCCTTTGCAATTGCACAGATAAAATGTAATATACTAGGAAAACGCTAAAGTCCCGCCGCGTTGATGGATGAGCGTTTTTTTTTGCGTTTTGTGCGTTTGTTTGCACTTTTCCTTTGCAAGTGCTTTTTGAATGCATTGTGGAGGTGATTGTTGTCAAGTTTCTATTGTTATTTGTTAATTGGTATTATAAACTTCAAAAAACTCATATTAAAACCTTTATTTCTGTAGATTCTGACTAATTTTTTCAACTTTTTCTTTCAAAAGGTACTACATCACCATAACCTTAATGTCCATGTGAAATCTGAACGTTGTAGCCCTACCCGTTTGGTCAGAATCGGCCCAAATGTGACGAAAATATCGCACTAAAAATTGAAAAACTAATATTAAAACCTTTATTTCTATAGATTCTAGCTAACTTTTTCAACTTTTTCTTTCAAAAGGTACTACATCACCATAATCTTAATGTCCATGTGAAATATGAACGTTCTAGCCTCACCAGTTTGGTCAGAATCGGCCCAAATGTCACGAAAATATCGCACTAAAAATCGAAAAAAATCGTAAAAGTACGATATTTATGAGAAATATTTCTTCGATTGTACCCAAAAACAATACACCTCTAAGTTCAGAGAAAACGAAGGTCCGGTCAAATTTTCATCAAGATCGCGTATGCCGTTTGCCCGGAATCGAGCAAACAAACAGACGGAAAAACAAAAAAAAACAAAAAAAAACAAAAAAAAAAAAAAAAACACCCGAGCTAAATTTTTTGGGGGGTCAGTGAAATTGAAGTCTTCGCTTCCGCTCGCTACGCTCGCTCGCTCATCCAATGATAGTAAACATGCCGACATGTTCAATGTTTACCTCATAATGTATCTGCAGAAAAGACAAACGAGCTCAAGTTTTTAACTGTCAATCATGTGACTTCACATCTAACGTTACGACCTTGTGTGAAGCTGGCTGAGCGACGTATTGTAAGAGAATGTACAATGTATGATGAGCAATTATATTACATCGAATAACGCTATTGTGTTATCAATCAGCTGTGACACCAGAATAAAGCAATATATTCGAACAGCTAACTTATATTCACACTAGAAAAGCTGCAATTGAACAACCTTCCGAAATGATTTGCGCTTCTCTAGGATAATTCCCTTGATGAGCGTGAGCAAAAGAGAACTCAAACTGATAGCACGTGGAAAGTCGGATTTTATTTTGATGGCGGGTGGTTGATGTTTACTGCCGGCGGCAAGCTAGCTCGTCGGGCACATTTCACGTTGTTGGGGTGATGACGTTGAACTTTTAGCAAATACTCGCTGCAGGGATACTACACTCAAAACAGTTGCACTTCTCCAGAGCATGTTATTGGTTATGATCATCGGTTACTTTCAAGCAGACTAGCGACATCTCTGGGACTTTGATGCGAATGCTGATGATAATTATATATTCCATTTCATTTCTTTTAAACTAGATTATTACAAAGCATCTCTTATCTCGCTGTTAATCAGCAGTTTGACTAGTAAATAGTTGTAGCACTAAGACAATAATAATAATAATAATAATAATAATAATAATAATAATAATAATAATAATAATAATAATAATAATAATAATAATAATAATAATAATAATAATAATAATAATTATAATAATAATTTTTCGTAAGAATTGCCTGCCCTGGGTGCAACTCATGCCCCTCTTCAAATGTCTAACTAGGTATGTTGCGGATAGGACAATTATTGTGAAGGGATGTCCGAGGGCTGTTTAAGAGGGCTCAATCCCTAGCATTCGCATTACCGACTGAGGAAAACCTCGGAAAAAACCTTCAGTCAGGATTGCCGGTCTCGACGGGATTTGAACCCGGGACCTCCCGAATCAGAGTCGCGCGCTTAACGCTCGAGCCAACACTGTCGATAGCCCTAAGGCAAGATTTACAAAGCATTCGGTTTAGTTACTGGTTATAGGCTACAGATTTGTATTTTTAGTGTTAAATTATCTCCCATGTTTTATTTAACTATATCGTTTATGTAGGCCTATTTTATTTTGATACTATACATATTATTGGATGAGCGAAGCGAAGATTCCATTTCAATACAATGGAGAAAAAAATCCGGAATATTTTTTTTTTTTTTTTCTTTTTTTTGTATTTTTGTGTGTTTGTTAACACGATTCCGGCTAAACCGATACTCCGATTGCGATGAAATTTTATGGAGGCCTTCGAAATCTCTGAAATTAGAACTGCCACGTTTTTGAGCGCAATCGGGAAATTTTTTCTTATAAAAAACCCAATTTTACGGTTTTTATCGATTTTTTAAAAATTTCTTCGACTTATAACACCTACACGCTCTATCCGATTGTAATGATTTTTTCACAGAACCTTAATTTTATAATTAAGATATTCGTGTGAAATTTGAGCGTAATCGAAAAATTATTTCTCATGAAAATCGAAATTTTACGGGATTTTTCTTTTTTTTAAACAATTCTTTGACTTATAACACCTACATGCTTTATCCTATTGTAATGATTTTTTCACAGAACCTTAATTTCACGAATTAATATACTCGTGTTAAATTTGAGCGCAATCGAATAATTATTTCTTATGAAATTGCAATTTTAAGATTTTTTAAAAAAATTACGATTTATTAAAAAAATTAAGTTAATTTTTTATTTTATTTAATTTAATTTAATAAAATCTTCGACTGAGTAATAATTTTTCACAGAACAACAGAAAATCCGCGTAACACATGGCAGCTCAATGCACCAATTACGCTCATCCAACAACGCGGCGGGACTTGATGCGATTTGCTTATTTGGGAATCAGGCATAACCTGCTCTATAGGTATAGAGATGCGCAAATATGAGTTTATAAAGTTTGAAAATTCGGGCCTTAAAAATGAAAAATTGCGATTTTTCGTTATTTACCAAAAAAACAATTTGAGAATGCACAACTACACAGTTTTAAATTAATATCAGTACCTATAAAAAATTCCAGGACAATTTATGCTTAATTTAAAAGAAAAACAAGCACATGTGAGAGAGTACCAGTTTTAATTTTTGATGGGCGAAGCGAAGATTCCATTCTACTACACTGAAGAAAAAATCCGGAATGTTTTTCTTTTCTTTTCTTTCTTTCTTATTATTTGTTTGTATTTGTGTGTTTGTTAACACGATTCCGGCTAAACTAATACTCCAATTGTGATGACATTTTCTGGAGGCCTTCGAAATCTTTGAACTTAGAACTGCCTCGTTTTTGAGCGCAATCAAAAAATTATTTCTCGTGAAAATCGCAATTTTACGATTTTTTCTGATCAAAAAAAAAAATCTTCTACTTATAACACCGACATGCTTTATTAGATTAATGTTAATTAATAGTAATGTAATGTGCGCCCCTGATCCTCATGTCGTCGTCGTAAAAATTATAACAATATTACCAAGCGTGTCTCGCAGGCCATAGCGATGGGAAAACGAAATTAATTGAAATATCATCTGCATAACACATGGCAGCTCAATGCACCAATTACGCTCATCCAACAACGCGCCTGAAAATGCGTTTGCAAAGCTTCCTAGTAAGCTCAATTTCAGCCTTCAATTTTCAAAGTTTCTGACAGTTTTTACCAGGATTAATTTCGACTACCCGGCACCTCTACCAAAATTACGAAATTATGCATTTTTTGCATAATGTCGAAATTTTGATATGAAGTTTCTTGAGCTTACTCGCGAACAAACGATTATTACGACCCGGCGCCTCCACCATATGTACCAGCCAGGATTAATTTAATTTCGCCAACCTACCCGGCACCTCCACCAAAACTTAAAAAATAACTTTGTTTGAAATTTCGTGACCTAATTCGCGTTTAAAGACATAATTGCCAATTTCACCATTAGTTCGCGATATCAACTAAAATATCGAGGTGATTCATGTGCAAACTGAATTTGAAGGGGTTATTGCAACTTTAAAAAATTGCGAATATCGTTCTCACCATTTTTGCACATCTCTATAATACAAACCAAACTCTTTCCGAGTCTCCGCTACAAATTTATACGTTCACCAATCCTGTACCTGTGATTTCATTCCTGGTGTTGTATTTACAAAGTTTGAATCTACCTCTGTGGGTATACTCAACATCTATAATTTTACAGCAAGTTTATTTATGATGTTTTAGATTTTCTCTACTTAAAAAAAATGTTTTCCTAATGGCGCCGTGCAGAAAATTCCGTCATTAATCTTACTCATAAAGTCCAGGGAGATTCTTATGAGCAAATACGGTTTCTCTGCTCAAAGAAATAATTTTATAGAAATTTACATAAAGTTGTTAAATTTATTTATGAGTCGCAGATAATGGAATCTCTTGTGTGGGTCTCTCTCTTCCTACAGTACACCCGAACACATGCTGTGCTCCGACTAAATTAAACCAACTCTTCTCGGCTAAATTAAGTTTACTATCTCAACTGTAATTAGGTCTAGGACAACCGTGCGTAGAGAATAATAGCAATTTAAAGAAAACAGGGCCCAAAGAAAGCACCGTCTCCGTCGTTTACCGAGGTGTGTTGCGTTATACAAATCTATTGTTTCAGATTCTAAGGCGGTAAGTTAGTTGCACGAAGAATTAGATTCATTAAGGCGGGGGCGGGGGGCGGGGGAATCTGCCCCGGTGATGCTCTCTTCAAGACTTCCAGGCTTAGTACTTACTGGCGGGGGAACAGCAACGATCAGTTCAAAGTGCTTTACAGTCTTTAACACTTTTAAACTCTTCATCAAGACTGTATTTCTAATTTCCTTATTGATCTGAGTGTTCGTCACGGAATGAAGAGGGATCGCACTTCCGTCATTAATTAAGGATCTACGTCAAAGCTAAGCAGCACTCGTGCATTTGTGGAGGCTCCTATATTAATGAAAGAAATATTATAAGCACGATTAATGAATTCTTCTTTAACCTAAATCATATTGTTTATGAGTTAGTTAATACTAATAATAATAAGTTAATTTTACGAGTAACATACAATAAATTGGTCTACCATGAAACATATAGTCAACTCGATTTATCGAGTTACGTCCCATTGTGCCTTATCCTACCTAATACAGCTTCGAGTTATTGGTTTGGTTGGAAAATCAAAAGCGAAGAAGGAAGCAGGCCTTCATCAGGAGTAGACTACATGCATGGATAGAGTGCCATTGTTAACTACTCAGATATAGGCTTTAAGTCGTTATGACTCGACACACACACCAAGAGATAAAATACAACTTTTCAGAAGGAGACCACACATGCACGGAAGTTTACACTTTATGACCACACTGGGAAAACGAAAAGTATAAAGTGGAAAGCTCACCCCAAACGTAGGATTCCGTATCAGAATTTTTAAGTATTAAGGGAGAGGGTTGGCCAACATTTTACATTTTCATTTCGTTTTCATAGCCTAAATTATGTCAATGAATAATCAAGTGAAGTATAAAGCAAATCCCATTTTTCTCCGCTCTCTACTTCCAGTGAAAATGGTTGCACTTTGCTTGCCACGCTTCTATAAACGAACTGAAAAATGACTAACGAAAGTTAGAATTTTGTATTTTACTAGACTTATCGTAGCGATTTGTTCCCTTGCCTGTAAATGGTTGTACTGAAGGAAGTGACGATCACTATTTCTCTTGGTTATTTCTTGTGTGTGAAATGAAGAAAGCGTGAAAAGAGAAACCCGACATCAATTTCTTGGGTTCGAGGGTTGTGTATTGTCGTCATTGATAACCCCGTGCTGCGCACTGTGCTCTGCGCAGGAATGAAATCTCCCGCCCGTCGTGACGGATTAGGATGGTAGATGGGATGGACAACGCTTTACAAGAAGAAGTGGGTATACTAAATATTGCCAAAACATACCAAGAACATCTTTTGGGAGCTCGGAGGGAAATATCAAGAAAACAGTGAAACAAATCAAGATAAATGACAAGGGAATTAAATTAATACATTAAGCATTAGCATTAAACATTTCAACAGAAGTCAAAGTAAGTTGGTAAAATGTGTTCTCCATTGCTGAGTATCGGAAAAAATGCTCGAAAGTTGATAATTTGTGTTATTGCACTTGGAATGCGTTCATTGGTACACGAAACTACAACCCTTATCGTTTTACAATGTTAGGTGACTTGTAAAGCATATTATTTTACGAAGGGATGGGTGTAATCGATGAAAGTGCGGGGGCTCTACCACTCGGGCCTAACCTTCTGATTTGATTTGGATAAAATAGTATATTACAGCGTCAAATAAGTCCACATGGCATTCAAACGAAACACATTACAATGAAAGACCCGTGGCTCGAATCCCGGTTGGGGCGGACTTTTTTATTTTCTGAATTATAGTAAATAGTAACAATTACACCTACGGGAGTGTTTCCCGACTAACGAATTCGAGAAACATTACAATGAGTCTTGCGTTGATTATAGGACAAACGATTTGTTAACGACATACTAACAAGATCAAACTCTTGCTTAACTAATACATAAAATATGGCAAAAGATGAAAGAAAACAATAACTCATTTTAGGCTATTCCAGACCACTTAACGATATTTTGAAAGTCAAAGGAAAATGGCTGAAAGTTGGTTGAACGAAAGAGGAACTTTAATAAACACTAAGGGAAAACAATGCACGGGACAATTGCTCCTTTTTGGTCATTACGGTATATCAACATTTTGAGTAAATAAGAAAAGTAAATTTCTAGGTGCAATACTTAATTTTGAGCTACAATTTTTGTTTTGTTTAAACACACCTTTGTCTCTGCTACGAGTATAAGTTTTTTTTTCCTGGAATACCTAAAATGTGCGATCTTTTTGTCACATGGTACAAATAAGAGTTTTGAATCGGTGTCTGAAAAAAATCGTACATCAAACGTTATTTCAAAAAAATTATTTTCACCTATAACTTCAGTTTCCTTTTTGACCTGAAATTTGCATATAATGACATTTTCTTCCTTTTTATTCAATTTCTCTTTCATTCGACCAACTTTTAGTCATTTTCTTACAATTTCAAAATAGTGGCAAATTGATTGACGATAATTATCTGAAGAAATGTCGATGAAAGGTGTTTGTACAAAGCTCTTGGGCGACATCAGACATGCGAACGTTCCACCACGGATTCATGGAACTGGTGGCACAGCCAAGCAGGTCGAGAAGGGATAAAGAGTTGATTAAGTAAGGATTGCCAGTGACTGGAATCGTTCCGAACACCTTTAGATTCAGAGCCCCCTGTGCTAGCACTGAGCTATAATGTTTGTCGGTCTTGGACAGAGTGCAACTTCTCTTGATAGGGAAACATAGCCATTAAAGTTAGACCAATCCGTTCAATGTTGCTAATATAATATATAATGGTTGATTTATAAGCAATTGTGCTAAGAGTTTTCCCTGGCTTAGTCCCAAGCCTAGCACATAACTTCTCAAGCGGTGGCTTTGCCATAGAGGTAGAAGAAAGAGATGCATTAACTGGCAACATAGCAGAGTTACACAACATATCATAAACAAGTTCAAGCTATCACAACAAGCTAACTTTTGCGAGGGCCAACTATGATCACACAATACTATTTAGTGACTAGGTATAGTAGTGCGATGTATGTCGGTGTAGATCTAATTAAATAAACATTTCTTCTTCGATTGCACAGTTTTATGTTAATTTAGATCACACACAAAAAATACTAAGATTAGTTATAAAATATAACTAACTTAATAAGTATTTAATAACTGAAAATTATATTGTAGATTTGTAATGGTTGTAATGAATAACACAGACATGCGGACACACTTGTAATCATTCTTTACGAAGTAGGCAAGAACGCGGGGAGAGTGAGACAGTATGGATCATAAGGAAAGCGTCTCCGTAACCTACTTTACAGTTTGCTCTCATGTGATGGCAGCACCATCTCTTGATGGGATGAGCAAAGTGACTTCAGATTACTTGCTAAACGTAATGCAATAAACGCGAGCTTCTCGACGGCCATTGAGTGGTGAAACTTCGCCTACGAAACACGAGGATAGAACAAAAAAAAACAATTTCAAAGAACTTTTCAAGTTGCGAATCTCTTGTGAACAAAAGTAATGCAACCATGTTGCAATGATGATGACGGCGACCAAGAGAATCTTACATGTCATGCAGACATCATTTACCCCTCTAACACGGGGGATACCCGCCATCAGCAATCTTGAATAACTATGTGTGATTAAATGAGCTGATAAGGTATAGCCAAAAATTCATAACGATTTTCACTCGCGTTTGATGACCCGGCACCTCCACCAAGCGTATAAATCAGGACGAATTTACTATAAGCTACCCGGCACCTCCACCATGCGTTGAAATCAGGACGAATTTACTATAAGCTACCCGGCACCTCCACCATGCGTTGAAATCAGGACGAATGTACTATAAAACCCTTTCAGACCCTGTGTACATTTAAATGTACATCAAATTTAAAATTTTAATCCGGGCAAATGACAAGTTTTCGAATTTGACCCCAATTTTTTTATTTTTTTTTGGTAAATAAAATTAATGAATTTTTTTACCCCATGTCAATGGGACAAAAAGTGCCCTTTTTAGAGAAGTTTGAAAATACACATCTGCAAAAAGGGGTGAAAATGGAAAAAATGGGGTTTGTCCCAGAAAAATTATATATTCCTAGTATTGTTATTATTTGAGATACAAAAAATGTAAAATATGCAAAAAATTCAGAAAAAAATCTAGTTTTAGGAAAAGTCTTCAAATTAATATTTAAAATTAAATTGAAACTTTTATTCAGAATCCAAAATTTCCCAAAATTCGTTAAAAAACGTGATAAAAAATATTTTGAAAACATGAAAAATCTTATAAAAATATCTGGAATCAGATTTAGTTCCTTAAAATTACTTAAATTCCACCAATTTAATTCGGGTCTGAAAGGGTTAAGCTACCCGGCACCTCCACCATGCGTTGAAATCAGGACGAATTTACTATAAGCTACCCGGCACCTCCACCATGCGTTGAAATCAGGACGAATTTACTATAAGCTACCCGGCACCTCCACCATGCGTTGAAATCAGGACGAATTTACTATAAGCTACCCGGCACCTCCACCATGCGTTAAAATCAGGACGAATTTACTATAAGCTACCCGGCACCTCCACCATGCGTTGAAATCAGGACGAATTTACTATAAGCTACCCGGCACCTCCACCAGCGTTAAAATCAGGACGAATTTACTATAAGCTACCCGGCACCTCCACCATAACTAATAAGCAATTAAATTACTAACCACGCGAACCGAAAGTTGAAGAAATATATTCACATTTCATGAGTATTTACAGCATAAAAGGCTTATCCATTTACATTCCCTAAAATTCCTATCATCGTTTTAGTTTATCGCGTTTTTAAAACTTATAAAATAAATATTTCGCTATGTAGTCTAAATATCGGCATGGAAAATGATCCCCCCTATCGATATCGTATCCCCCAGCCCTAAGCAGAGCCACCCCCCCATAGTCCACGCATGCTACATATTACTAGTTTGCTCGCTGTGTTTACAGCCAGTCAGCCCATGAGATCGCCTCAATAGAGATGAGAGAATACATACAGCTTGGGCAAACCATGGAAGTAGGGTTATGTTATGATAACTTGAAAATATATGCCAGATGTTGTTCCTAAAACCCTTTGTAGGTCAGTGATATACAGACTTACCACAACTTTTAAAAAAACAACACAATTAAATCTGCAAGTTTATCATACTTTTAACCAGGGTAAAAAGCTGCTTTGTTTTGTTCGGAATTGGTAGAATTTTTCATTATTAAATTCTAATGATTAAAAAGATTTTTGTAATGGCGCAAAAAAAACATACACGAATTTCCGGGATGTTCCGGATATTTTGTTCCTGTAGTAGATTCAATTCGAACATGGAAAAAATGGAGAAAAAAAACTGAAAATTGCCAATAAATCTTTTTTTTAATAAAATACAATTTTGGATTTTTTTCAACTTTGATGTCAATTTGGAATTTGGAATTTGGAATCAGTATTTTATTTCTTAAAGATCCAGGAAAAAAATCAAAAAGAACTCTTGCTCGATAAAGGGTTAAAAGCTGTCACAACGAAAAGGTGAACAGTATGAAGCACAAAAGCCATCGTTTTAAAACATGTTGTCGATAAAAACGCATTCACAGTATTCAAGTTAAACCTACACGCACACGCACACGCACACGCACACGCAGTGGTAACGAGCAGTGGCGGCCGGCAGACTAGCTCGACATGCGGCTGTGTTGTGTACAAACCCAGTTAGGGGGTGAATAAACTACCATATTTCAAAGTTAAAAACAGCATTGCCTGTCTGCAGGAAACCACATCGGCAGTGATTTCACCGGTTTCACAGCTCTGAAATATATTGTAAGAATAAAAAATTGAAATCACAGAGAAGCAGCCATGTTGTTCAAAAAACAAGAATATATATGCATATCAAAACACCATAACTTTTATCGCTTTCGTTCAAGACCTTACTTGAATTTAAAAGAAGTCAGATTTATAATAATATAACATGTGAGTAGTTAATTTGTCCTTGCCTATGAGGACGAAAGTTTTTAAATTATGAATCCCGGACCAAACGTGAGTCGCATTCAGACGCCCCCGGAGCGGTGTGGGTTGACATGTCACTCGCGCTCGTCATGTCATGACATGTCATGTCAGTCATGTCATACTCTGACTTATTTAGCTGCAATGCTGTCCGAGCCAGCAAAGTAGCCACTTGATTGAATCACGAACAATTTCGCTCATCCCAGATTCCCAGCGCTGCAACCAGTCGCAATGATGCTATGTAAACAAGGTGGTGGAGGTGGAAGTAGGAACAAGTTGGATCATTTCATTTCAACCAGTCGCAATGATGCTATGTAAACAAGGTGGTGGAGGTGGAAGTAGGAACAAGTTGGATCATTTCATTTCAACCAGTCGCAATGATGCTATGTAAACAAGGTGGTGGAGGTGGAAGTAGGAACAAGTTGGATCATTTCATTTCAACCAGTCGCAAGAGCTATGTAAACCAAGGTGGTGGAGTGGAAGTAGGAACAAGTTGGATCATTTCATTTGCAACCAGTCGCAATGATGCTATGTAAACAAGGTGGTGGAGGTGGAAGTAGGAACAAGTTGGATCATTTCATTTCAACCAGTCGCAATGATGCTATGTAAACAAGGTGGTGGAGGTGGAAGTAGGAACAAGTTGGATCATTTCATTTCAACCAGTCGCAATGATGCTATGTAAACAAGGTGGTGGAGGTGGAAGTAGGAACAAGTTGGATCATTTCATTTCTGTAACTTATTAATATTAGGAAGAATGGAACTACTTGCCGCAACCTGTCTGTTTCTAGGTGTATGTAGGCCTACCCACACATTTACTACGTGATGTTGAGGCCTACTTAAAGAGTAGCCACGAATTATATTTAACATCTATAGTAGGCTAGATCCCCCTGCAGTCTTTGGTCCACTGGCGTGACAATTAGAAGCCATCTTGAATAGGTCAGTTTGCATGTTATGTAGATGGGAGAGATTTGTAGCTCAAATATTGTTAAATATGGCTTCCAGGTTGACAGGTGAGCATAATAGCCATTAACACTAAATGATTAACTAAATTCCCTTATGCAATAACTTTTTATTGTTTTTGTTTGTGCACTCCAATGCTGCACAAGCTAAACCATATCAAACAATCCAGAAAAACACTGTATTGCATTAAAAAAGCATAAATTAAAACGCCAAATTGCTGTCTTGAAAACATTGACGCTTCAATTTGGTACGCTCGCGCCTGTGCGGACGTATTGGAGACTGGGGATCTAGCCCACTATAGATGATAAATATCATTGGCAACCACTCACACAAGTAAATTGTACGGGACACAGATAGATTCAACAAGGGGTGTTCAAACAACACAAGTAACGTGCAATATACTTATAAAGTTCCTGGATAAAATTTATATTGATGAACACCAGTACTTTGATTTGTAACAACAATTGCGGTCTTCACGTTGATAAGAACACACATACCACTGTGTCATTCTTTCATACAGGAAAGTATATTCCTGTATTGTATCCGGAGATACTCGAACATTGAGTTGGAATTGAGTTAAATAAGATAAAAAGAAAAACAATTCAATTACAACACATCCCCTATATCACGATCGCCGACGAGGACAGTTCACCTTTAATTTGCTTTAAAACCAAAAATAAAACAATGCAATTTATTGGTTTCCCGTTATTTGCTTAGGGTTTCTCGTAACGATATTGACGTCCAATCAATGTTTCCCTCAGTGGGTCTAGTTGAGTTAGTAAGTGCGCATGTGATTGTGTTACACGAGTGCGCTATACATTACCCCACACGATAGCCTTGTTTATAGCCTTGTTTATAGCCTTGTTCCCGGAAGCCTAGGCGTTCGCGAGATCGTCACTCAAAAGTACTGCGCGAGTAACTGTCTCCTTTAAACATTGAACATATCAAGGTAAATAATTCATATAATGAGGAGTCTTGTGTAGATAATGATGAATGAAGATTATTTGGGTTTGATAGCGGAAAATGTTAATAATATCGTAAATAATCGAACGAATGCCGGAAAAAATGAAGTTAGGATTAAAGCCAAGATGTAAACCAAGATGTAAATATGTAGATTCTCTGTAGATTTTCTTCTAAATCTGTTCTCGTCTTGCCATCTGTTCCCTTCGTCTTTTCAGACAACAACCATCAGTTCAAGCTAAAGCAACATGAACTGTTGCTCGCCAATCAGTTAATATCGAGATTGTATTGACAATGTGCTTTGCTCTCACAACCAGCAATGCTTTGTTTGTCTGGTTGGCAAAAACAAGAAGGGGTAAATAGAAAAGAGTAATTTAGATTTACCACCTGAAAACACATTCGAATGACCAGGATCAGCAGTGTTAACAATGTTCTCAAATGTTATGAACGCTAGACAGATTACATCGTTCTTTTGTCCTGCACTGGGATCGTTGGTGCACGCCGCACGGTGTATGGTAGAGCATGCACCCACACGTAATTGTGTCAGTGTAATCTGCACTAATACCGCGGTGTAACACCCGCTCCAGAGGTACGGTGTAGTGCAGTGAAAAGATGGCGGCAACTTAATTAAACTGTTTTAACGTAATATCAACATTTCTTGTAGGCTTTACGCCAGGAATAATCATGTTTTATATTACATACATTACTTATTGCATACAAACGTAAATAGAATTCAAAATTGTAGAGAATTATTTAACCGATTAAATGATGCTACACCTGAGCATTTTTTGTCTTCTTGTAGTGTAACCATAACTCCCCACACTATCGACATTTTCCGGTCCACACCCTACACCAGCACCACAGAAAAGTGCAAGACAAAAAACGAACCTATTGGCATTGAAATGTAATACATTTGAGAGATGATAGATAAAAAACTAAAAAGTCCGACTATTTGAATTAATTAATCATTCGATTCATATTGTAAAAAGTATTGAGTTGACTTTTTAAATCTCAAGCATACTAGACAGAGCGATCATATGTTTGGAACCGTCCTGCAGGCCGGAGGTTATGTTATAAGAAGAAGAAATATGTATATAGAACGGCGTCTAGGATTACAAGCCAATGCTCAACACACAATGCTAAGGAAATGGCCTAGCCATTTCTCAAACAAAGTATGAGTTTCACTGACACACGGTTATTTGCAATGTGATAAAGGCAAATAGAAAATCCAAAAGAAAATGCTCTTTGCCGTGAAAGGGAAACGTGCGTTTTTTCTAGCTGAGATTAAAATTAATGGCAAAGATCTTTCCACCGTCATCGAGTCTCTGTGTGAGGTTCTACCAAAGAATACAAGCCGCACTTTTAGAAAGATGCTAGTATGCTCGAAACAACTGAATTCAATGCCCAAATAACATTTTTAATAATATCTTAGTCATGTAACAGATAAATTATAATTCAAAATATTTTCCATGAATTCATATAGTATTAATATTGTCTTAATACAGCACGGCGGATGTGATTGCAGTTTCATTCTTTTAAACCCATTTAATTTTAAAATGCTCACAAAAATTTCTCCAAAACATTGTTGTCGACAAATTTTTCCTCGCTTCAGACCCCAGAACCTTGTTTTATTGTGCTTGTTAGTGAATCATGTAAGCTAGCTTCAGGTTTACAATCATCAAGGTGCAACCACGAAGCTTGATTGCTCCAAGCCCGTCTGCCACAGCCACTCCCTTCTATAGAATTAATTAAAAATAATGCCGTTTCAATGTGGGATAATGGCACTGGGAGAGTTGAAGGACTCATGAAGTGCAGGCTTTTAGTATTAATTGCAACACTGGGAACGAGCTGTATTACTCTAAACTAAAGCTTCTACACAGAAATTAGGATATTAATTAGGAGATTGGATTGCATTTTCTTTAGTCTGGCTTCGCTATGGGTTTCTATTATTCGCGTGGTTATGCTTTATGTGGTTTCAAACGTGAAGGCAAATGGCGTTTTTTATCCACGTAAAGTCTTTGTTCTATGTGTTCTAAAGAACTATTTCATAACATCATTTGGCATCGTTAGTTTGTTGAATGTGTTTTAATTAATTCTTTTTTGGTTAATAAGCTTTTTATATTACTTTCATTTAACAAAAACAAAAGCATTTATGTTTCTACAATAAAATTAAGATATCAATAAAATAATATACTACGTGATTTAATTTGTACATTTCTGAAAATCATTCACATCTATCTTTCTCGTTCATATCGTTTTTGACATATTACTGAGATGATAACTATGACAAATATTATGAATGCTTGCAAAATGAGACGCCAAACGTATTTTGTAAAAAAAAAAAACATCTTCTCTAAAGCCTCAAATTAAAAAAAGAGCTTCGATAATTAATTTTTTAGTATTTTACCGAACACAATACATTTTAAAATGTTGTCTTACATACGAAAGTATTTGTTTCATAATTCTTGAAAGTTAAAATAATGATTCAGGTCATATGTGTAACATACAGTGTATTCACAGTTTCGCTGATATTACTACTGTCTAAACAGTTCAGGATTCAGGTCATATGTGTAAGATACAGTGTATTCACAGTTTTGCTGGTATTACTACTGTTTAAACAGTTTGTAAAATCATGTGGCGTTAGAAAGCTTTACCATAACAATCAATCAATCAATCATTACTTCAAATTTCCGATTTTTTTTGTTGAAAACTAAAAGGTTATCAAAAATGTTTAGTTTCAGGCGGATAAGGTGCAAAGATCAAAATTATTATTTGATAGTAAAAAGTAACTTCTGAAACTTCCCGACGTTTAGTTTAGTTCCAGCAATAACTTTAAGGTTGTAAGCTTATATGAGATTGTTCGCATCTTGCTCGACACCCACGCGAAGTTTAATTGGGTTTACACATTACGCTAAACATGTCCAAAACCAAAACATCCGAGTGTCAAAGAATCCCCCCCCCCCCTCTTTGATTATCAAGTTGAGCAATGCTATTGGTTGGCTGTCACCGCCTTTTTACATAATTGGCATTGATTTGGTTTTTACAAGGTGGCGGTCGGCTTGCATCATTAGCTCTATGTGCACTTGATACTGAATAATAAACAGGCGCCTCTTTGTTCGCAGTCATTCAGCTGGCAGAAGGTAAAACACCAGCCGAGCATTCGTTATCACACAATTCATTTGAGCGGAGTCGTCTGTGGCTTTGCATGGAATGTGATAGAATCGGCTTGCAGGAATTACAGGCGGTTGGAAATAGAAATGTGAAAAGGTTAATAATGTGCCCACATGTGTTTTCAGTTTTGGACAAAGGGATGTAGACAGAGGTTACGTAATATAGATGTGGACATTTCCACTCCACTAATCTTTCCTCGGCTATAAAATATACGGTCGTGAAATTAACGTTATGCATTCTGTTTTATGATGACTTACGACAAGGAAACTAGCACGAGGTCTTCCTTTTTTTAATCAACTGTATTTCAGTGTAATTGATCAACTACATTACACCAAACTTCAATGAAATATTATACATTTTGCAAATTTGATAACTATTCCGTTGTCTTCAGAAATATGATGTTTGACAAATTTTCACTTAACTATGATTTCAGATTGACGGTGTATCTGAAAATTCGGTACCATAAGGGTTAATGTGACGTTTATAAACCCTGAACTATTTCTGAGTTATCGTAAATCTAGTAGATAGGAGTAGAATGTGTGAAATAGTGTGGGCAAGCGAACTATCTTCCTCAGATTACGAAGCACCACGTCGTTCAACAACGGGTTCCATGTTTGAAGGTTTATCCTGATTGCTTTGAGGAAAGAGTGGTTATGGCAAACAATTACACATTTCAAAAGAATACATTGTAAAACAAGCAGAAGATAACAATATGGAAAATAAAGTATAAATAAGATAAGGACGCAATATTTGTGGCTATTATAAACTACGCTCACTGTTATCTTCAAAGACAAAGGGTTTGTGGGGGATATAGTAGGCAAGCGGGGGTGCTGACGATGACAATATGGTGATATTTATAAGCCCCAGCTGTGTAATAGGAAGTGTCACAGGTTGAGTACAATATGTATCCATTAGCCCCCTCTCATACGTCAATGTGCACGCTGCAGACTGCTATGCAATGCAGGCAGGCAGGGCACGAGCACAATGGCGCAGCTTAAAACATGCACCTTTCCATTCGCCGCGTCTTCGCCCTTTGTCTCTCGGCCTCGCGTAGTACACACACCACCCTCCCCAGGGCCCAAAGAATATAAGATGACCTTTAGCAGCATCTCTCCTCCGAGTTCCGTTCCGACATCAAATATATATACACCATGGACATGTCTTGTAAAACATTCACGACTCCATTAGTGTTTCGGGAACGCGGTAGGATAGAAACCGTCAGTCATATTAGATGAACGAGCTGGAGCGATGAAGAAACCAGTGACTTTCGATTATCATAATACTTGCTTCCTACAGCGAGGAAGGAGCTCGTGCAATAGTAATTACTAGGGTGGCGGAGGCTGAGAGTGGCACGCTCAAACGCAGGACCAGTTGTGGTTGGGATTGTTATGATCTGTGGCACTGGCGTGCGCTCCCGAATCAATGTCATACGCTTCAACCGCAGGCCGGCACACGCACAAGCACGTAATAAACTAACATGTGATGTGATATACTGGAGAGAAAACAAACTAGAGCTGGTTGGAAGAACAACAGACATGTTTAGTGGTGCCGGTCCAGACAATGATTTTAAATTGTTTACAAAATGGCATTTGGTGGAGGTGCCGGTCCAGACAATCTTTTTTAAATTATATACACCAGGAAGCTTCGCAAACGCTATTTCAGGCGCGTTGTTGGATGAGCGTAATTTTTTAAAAACGAAAAAAGCGTAAAATAGAGATTTTTACGAGGAATATTTTTTTGATTACGCTCAAATTTCACGCGAATATATAAATTCATAAAATTAAGGTTCTGTGAAAAAATCATTAGAATCGGATAAAGCATGTAGGTGTTATAAGTAGAAGAAAGTTAAAAAAACGTATAATTTCGATTATCATGAGAAATAATTTTTTGATTGCGCTCAAATTTCACAAGAATATATCACTTCATAAAATTAAGGTTCTGTGAAAAAATAATTACAGTCGGATAAAGCATGTGTGTTATAAATTGAAGATTTTTTTTTAAATCGTCAAATTGCGATTTTCATGAGAAATAATTTTTCGATTTCGCTCAAAAACGTGGCAGTTCTAAGTTAAGAGATTTCGAAGGCCTGCATAAAATTTCATCGCAATCGGAGTATCGGTTTAGCCGGAATCGTGTTAACAGACAGACAAAAATACGAAAAAAAAGAAAAAAAACATTCCGGATTTTTTTTCTCCAGTGTAGTGAAATGGAATCTTCGCTTCGTCGCTACGCTCATCCAAAAATGCTATTTGTTGGAGGTGCTGGTCCAAACAATGTTTTTGAAATTGTTAACAAAATGTCATTTGATGGAAGTGCCGGTCCAAACAATGTTTTTTAAATTGTTTGCAAAATGCCATTTGGTGGAGGTGCCGGTCCAGACAATGTTTTTTAAATTGTATACACTAGGAAGCTTCGCAAACGCTTTTTCAGGCGCGTTGTTGGATGAGCGTAATTTTTTTAATTTTAAAAAAGTTAAAATAGAGATTTTCATGAGAAATAATTTTACGATTACGCTTAAATTTCACTCGAATATATATATTTATAAAATTAAGGTTATGTGCAAAAATCATTATAATCGGATTAATCATGTAGGTGTTATAAGTCGAAGAAATTTAAAAAAAAATCGTAAAATTGCGATTCTCACGAGAAATAATTTTTCGATTGCGCTCAAATTACACACGAATATATAAATTTATAAAATTAAGGTTCTGTGAAAAAATCATTACAATCGAATAAAGCATGTAGGTGTTATAAGCCGAAGAAATTTTAAAAATCGAAAAAAGTCGTAAAATTGCGATTTTCAAAAATAGTTTTTTGATAACGCTCAAATTTCACATGAATACATCAATTCATGAAATTAAGGTTCTGTTAAAAATATCATTACAATCGGACAAAGCATGTAGGTGTTATAAGTTGAAGAAATTTTTGAAAAATCGGAAAAAATCGTAAAATTGCAATTTTCATGAGAAATAATTTTCCGATTGTGCTCAAAAACGTGGCAGTTCGAAGTTCCGAGATTTCAAAGGCCTCCATAAAATTTAATCACAATCGGAGTATCGGTTTAGCCGGAATCGTGCTAACAAACAGACAAAAATACAAAAAGAAAAAAAGGAAAAAAAAACATTCCGGATTTTTTTCTCCGGTGTAGTGAAATGGAATTTTCGCTATGCTCGCTACGCTCATCCAAAAATGCCATTTGGTGGAGGTGCCGGTCCAGACAATGTTTTTTAAATTGTATACTAGGAAAACGCTAAAGTCCCGTCGCGTTGTTGAGCGAGCACCGGTACGTGCAACACGACCCGAGTACGACATTCCCATAATGTTACATACCAATAAGTCTTAAATCCACAGCCATCTAGAGGACCTTGACATCATTTCTTTGGGAAAACTATTTTAACTCTTTGATAACAAATAATACACTGCTTCCTCGATAGTATTTTGATCACTTCTAGGTGGCAGTGCATAGAGACCAGAATTCTCGTGCGACTTTTCGTTGCCATGGTAACGTTACTTTTGTTAAAATGTATTTTCTATCTACACTACGTAAGGTCTTGACCGATTTAGCTGAAAATTTGTAAAATAGGAGAGAATGTTGTACTTATTGACCCTGCATAATTTCATAACGATCGGAACATTTTTTTATTTTATTTTTTATTTTTTTATTTTTATAACCAACGATCGGATTTTGTTTAAACCTATACAGCAACCCGCATAGGTAGTATGTACATGTGTGCAAAATTTCAGGTCGATCAGAGAAACGGTGCGACCTGTACCGAAGCAGTAACAGAAAAGAAAAAAAAAGAAAAAAACAGACATTCGAGCCATAAGAGTCAAGTAGAGACGCTCGCTACGCTCGCTCAACAAAATGGCCGGTCCAAACAATTTTTTTTAAAATTTTATACAAAAGGCCATTTGGTGGAGGTGCCGGTCCAGACAATGTTTTTTAAAATTGTATATAAATGCCATTTGGTGGAGGTGCCGGTCCAAACCAATGTTTTTTTAAGCGAGCGAAGCGAGCGTTTCCATTTGACTCTGCCTGAAAAATAGTCAACGGTTTTGTTTTTTGTTTTTTTTGTTTGTATGTCTCGCCATAACGTTCGAACATAGGTTCGAATCGAGTTAAAATTTGGACCATCCGCAAGCTTCGATCTGGATTGAATGCCATTAGTTTTGTGGCAAAATCGATCAAAAAGTTAAAAGTTACATTAAAGTTAATCGAAAGTTTTTTTTTCAGACTAAACGGCGACAAAATCTGAGGTGGCCGAATCATTTAGAATGTCCGTCCGGTCACGAATATGTTAATTTTATTTTGATCCGATAAGTAGTGGAGATGGAAATTACATTTTAACAAAAGTAACGTTACCATGGCAACGAAAAGTCGCACGAGGTTTCTGGCCATTATGCACTGCCACCTAAAAGTAATCAAAATACTTTCGCCAATAACTACTAACTCGCTTCTAACTACTAAACACTAACTACTAAATACTAAACTACTAAAACTACTGTTTTATTTTTTTACTACTGTTTGTGTTTTTGTACTGTGTGTACGAAATAACTAACTAAGGAAGCAGTGTATTATTTGTTACAAATGAGTTAAAATAGTTTTCCCAAGGAAATGACGTCAAGGTCCTCTAGATGGCGGTGGATTTTATCCACAAAGTAAAGAAAGGTTTACCCACGGGTTTACCCAAATACCTTGGCAATAATAAATAATATTGTAAACATGGCCCCGTGGACAGCGAACGTCGCAATTTTTTTTTTTAATGTGCAATGTGGGTGTAGCTATAGCACGTGCTCGCTTATCAACGCGTTCAACTGAGCGTTTCCAAGTTTAAATTGTATACAAAATGACTTTTGGTGGAGGTGCCGGTCAAAACAATGTATTTTTTAAAATTGTATACACAATGCCACTTGGTGGAGGTGCCGGTCCTGACAATGTTTGGTGGAGGCACGGTAGGCGTGGTCATGCATGTCACAGGCTAAGCTGGTTTCTCAGGCCCAGTGTTCAGCTCTCCCGGATATGTTCCTTCTTTCCGGGAGAACTCTCGGGAGTCGGGAGAGTTCATAGTTATAATCGCACGCATCAATCGGTTTTACCCCGAGTAAATCCTGTCTCAAGTCTCAGTCTAACAAAGACCGCTTCCACCATCCCCGCATCGTTACACACGTTTCTATGTTCAACCTTTGCAGGTTAAAACAAGTGGGCGCTTCAGATAATATTACGCGCATAGGGTTCTCATCGGAATGTTAACTCATTTATCAATCAGCTTTGCGTTCAATCAACGTGTAAGGATCAGGTTGGCCATGAAATATTGCGATTTACACAATAATAAATGGATAGCAAGTAAGGATGTAGGCGTGGACAAACTGATTATGACAGACCAAGGCTGCCACGCTGCAATTTTATCGAGAACCGTATAAGAAATTATATACACTCGCAATTATTATCTCAAAATTATATCCAATGGAGACTAAACCCATTGGGCCCTCCATGAAATATATATATCAATTTAATGCCCAATGATAGCTCCTGTATGAGAAGAACTTGTATATATTGATATTGAATGAGGGTTACATGCGTTTGTTTTTGTTTGTATAATTCCCTGTTAGGCACGAATTCCAATATGTGGCGTATATTGAGAGAGTAAAACAAAAAATGTGCTATCGGCGGCTAAGGAAAGCTATGCAAGAATACTATACAACACAAATAAAAACAATCACACATTGGGGAAATAATTTATTCTTGGCTTCGACGCGATGAGTAAAGGCTTCTCATGTTTCATGGTATTGAACGGGTAGAAAACTGATACGATGAAAATTGGTTTTTCAGAAGCCTGGGAGCGGTCAGATCAAAATAGACAGTTACAGAGTGGAAGTGTCACCAAAAGTATACTCTTTTTATTGCGTTAAAAGGGTCACATATATATTTTTTTAAAATTTTTATAATTAACATACTTTTCATTTTCAATTTTTGTTTCAGTCAATTTAATATCAATCGTTAAAGGGTGTTTATCAATAATAAGTATTGCGTTGACATTTGTTACAACGTATGTTGTTGTCAGATGGAATTTCGTCAACTAATTCCAAAGCGAACTGTTGTGATTTCCCCACTGGCCTGTTCATATACCAATATAATATTCAATTTAACATGTGTACCCTTAATCTGACACCCTCGTTTATGATAGGTATAATATAGAATGTCATTATTCCTAGATGTATGTGGAATACTAAATTGACTACAAAATGTATTAAACGGTAGTTAATATACGTAGTAAATCCAGCATGAACCTGACTCAAGGTCAAGGTCACGAAGACAAGTTGTCTCTACGCGTAAGTGAGCGATGTTCTGACAAAGACCAAGGTAATAACCCTTCAACTCCATGGCTTTACAAGTGCTTGAGATACGCTAGCTCTGTCGTCCGCACCAGATATCCCTCAACTAACCAAGACCGCGCTGTGTCTATGAGGTTGGCCTCTACGACGACGTGACTTTATCTTATATTGAGCATTTTCATGTTCGTAAGAGTAAACATGAAACAGTTGTCGGAATTATAAAACAGAAGACTGGCACACATATTTTGAAATGTGACATTTTTTCCTGTTGTGAGTAGTTCTTTGGGCAAGACTCCCATACAATATCAATCACTTATTTTTTAACTCAGACGTAGGAATATGAATTTCAGTTTATAAAGGAATAGTTTGAATATTTTGTTACACAAAGTTTTAAAACTTAATTTATAGGTTCTTCTTGACAAGGGTAATTAATATGGAATCCACTTGTAAAATAGATTATGGTTTTTCATTACTTCCTCTGGGTTTTAATGTATATACGACCCTTTGAAATATGATAATGTTCTACACAATTTATCGTCATATCTATTAAAATTAAGCTGGAAGCGTAATTCGAAATGGTTATAAGGCGGTGTAAGGAGGGATCTTAATATTTATCTTTATCGCAATCAAGTACTTGGAATAAACACGCTTGAAATATTGATGTGTATCTATTGAGCGCGATATGGTGTGATTCCTCTACACGGCTCATCATCAGGCTGGTCTATTGTCCACTGGGTCGGGTCGAGTAGTTCGTCTTTGCTCTAAGTGGAGTGAGAGAGAACACATAGATGAAATACAGCCCTCTTCGGCGTAATCTTCCCTAGTCCAGCCTGCTTGGCATCTCTAGAGGGTAAGACCCACTTAGCATGCATCCTGCAGATGATGACTATGATTGCACTTACATTTCCACACCCCCGTTCTATTTTCCTCCTCGACCCATTATTAATAACTTAGTGTGAGACCTCGGTGATCATCTCCTCGTAGGGCGTGACAATGATATTGTGCACTTCCTACGTCTGCGAGCGACGCTCAGATAGATCGCAATATGTACTTGTATCACGAGATAGAATCAGAGTCGATGAGACGGATGAGTGGCCCATTAGTGGTCGACACGTCATATCGATCACGAGCTGGTGGGTGAGACGTGTTGAAATGAGCAGTGACCGGCTACTAGTGTTACTGAACCCGTCCGTCCGTCCGTACACCCCGGCACGCCGTACGTCCGTACACCCCGGCACGCCGTACGTCCGTACACCCCGGCACGCAGTACGTCCGTACACCCCGGGACGCAGTACGTCCGTACACCCCGGGACGCCGTACGTCCGTCCGTACACCCCGGCACGCAGTACGTCCGTACACCCCGGGACGCCGTACGTCCGCCGTACACCCCGGGATCCCGTACGTCCGACCGTACACCCCGGGATCCCGTACGTCCGGTCGTACACCCCAGCACGCCGTACTTCCGTACACCCCGGCACGCCGTACGTCCGGCCGTACACCCCGGCACGCAGTACGTCCGCCGTACACCCCGGCACGCAGTACGTCCGGCCGTACACCCCGGGACGAGTTATTTAAATAAGAGATTACTTTGACTCTTTCATTAGAGATCGCTCATTTTTCTCGCAGAGCATTTCTTTCTACGTCGTTAAAGGTCTGCCCCCCCCCCCGCTCCGCCTATCCCACCAGTTCTCTTTATAGTCGGAAAGTCGTAATCTGGATCCAGAAGGCTGAATTAATTGCCACGTTGGTTCAGGCTAGGAAAACAAGATCAGAGAAGGTCACTTAAGATATGAAGTTTTTTTTTGTAAATGTACCAAAGGCCAAAAGAGAGATAGAAACGACTGGTACATTTCCCTTCCTCATTCATCGTGTAGCATTCTGGATTTAAATATTTTATTTAGATGCGCAAAATAAGAGATAGAAAAGGGATAAAAGGCAAACTTCGAAAATGTCCAATTTTATAATAAAAACAATATCATATAATACAATGAATGCTTTTCGGAAGTAATTGTTTTAAGACCCTTACAATAGACACGATTACAAAATTCGCAAAATTTCGTGTTCATAATGATGTAACGAAAGAGAATAATATTCTGCAACTAGTCAAATAATAAATAATTTATTGAAACTGCATATTTAATAATATTGTGTATATAAGCGTTTTCACCAACGCAGTTCGCCAATAGCCAACATAACATAATCCACCTCTTGCTACTGTGTGTTTGTAGCAATTGATATTCAATCTTTAATCCAATTATTTTCTGTTCAAATAATACATTCTTGAAAAGAACTGCACATACCTTGCCTACTTGGATCCAATACTACTTTTAACAACAGTTTTGCAGCAAACTTGAAACCTTTTACTATCAGTTAATTTCTCTATGCCTGGCTTTAGTTGAGCTACTTCTAATTGCTTCTAAGTGCTTTTTCTTGACCTCTCGACACTATATAATCCCCCCACGTAAATGGCAAACATATTTTCAAATTATAGCTCAACAGAGGGATGTTATTGGTTAGCTAGCTGTAGCAGGTGCTGGACAGCAGTTGTAGGGACTGCATCCTTGAAAAGGGTAATTCACCACTGCTTGATTGCTTGTAGCAATAAAAGTTCAGATGCTAACTCAGGATAGAGGTTAAGGTGAATGGTTCATCTCAATTACGAGATGGCAAATGACAATAAATAAGGTAACAAGGCATCGACTTGATTTCAAATAAAAATTCAAAATGTAAAATAAGCTGCAGGAAAGAGTAATGTGTAACAAGCTTTACAATAATGGGTGATTGGTGATACACAGCTTTGACCAGTGTTTCCAAAATAATTGTTTCAAAAATAATAGTTACAAAATTCCAGCAAATTAAGTCAATTAAATATATATATTATAAATACTTTAAGTAAATTATATTATATTCAAAAGTAGATCTCTAATTGGATGAGCGTAGCGAGCGTAGCGAGCGAAGCGAAGATTTCATTTCACTACACTGGAGAAAAAAATCCGGAATGTTTTTTTTTTTTTTTTTCTTTCTTTTTGTATTTTTGTGTGTCTGTTAACACGATTCCGGCTAAACCGATACTCCGATTGCGATGAAATTTTATGGAGGCCTTCGAAATCTCTGAACTTAGAACTGCCACGTTTTTGAGCGCAATCGGGAAATTTTTTCTCATAAAAAACGCAATTTTACGATTTTTTCGATTTTTAAAAACTTTCTTCGACTTATGACACCTACATGCTTTATCCGATTGTAATGATTTTTTCACAGAAGCCTAATTTTATGAATTAAGATATTCGTGTGAAATTTGAGCGAAATCGAAAAATTATTTCTCACGAAAATAAAAATTTTACGGGTTTTTTCTTTTTTAAAACAATTCTTTGACTTATAACACCTACATGCTTTATCATATTGTAATATTTTTTCACAGAACCTTAATTTCATGAATTAATATATTCTTGTAAAATTTGAGCGCAATCGAATAATTATTTCTTATTAAAATTGCAATTTTACGACTTTTTTCTTTTTTAAAAATTACGATTAATTAAAAAAATTAAGTTTATTTTTTATTTTATTTAATTTAATTTTAAAAAAAATTTCTACTAAATAATGATTTTTCACAGAACAACAGAAAATCCGCGTAACACATGGCAGCTCAATGCACCAATTACGCTCATCCAACAACGCGGCGGGACTTAAGCGTTTTCCTAGTTTAATAAAATAATAACAGATCAGATGTCTACCATAATACCAATTGGTTTTAGTACATATGAGTGTGCAGATAATAACATAGCCTTTCACAATCTTTGATTGCGAATGAAGTATTTATATCAAGAAATGCAAATAAATTGTTTGAATGTTGCATTCTCACGAGCAACAGCTGACAAAGTTGTCATGGAATCAGAGCTGAAAGGTTCTGTGACGAGAGAATTAAAATTGATCAAAGATTTACAAATAATCGAGTGATAAAATGATTTATAATATGTTTTTAAATGGGCATAATTTTTGTGCTATGGTGATTCATTCTTCATTGACAATGATAAGTGCTCAATGGTTAATACTCTTTGCTTAACTTGGGGCTTAATGTTTTCTTCTTTAAGCCTTATGTTTTATGGTTTAGGGCTGCAGAAATGTGTATTCGCTGAATGACAAATGTGCACTACTTCCTCCTAAGATAAGCAATTACTTAGCCACTTAATTGATCGTGGGGTTGAAATGAAACCTAAACAGCCTTAACGTAGCGACACAAAGTGCGATATCTCACATCGCACATGTAATTACAAGACTGTGAGGAGTTATGTTGGTATAACTCACGGCAGTGTTGCCATTACGCGGGTTCAATCTTTTCTTTGACCTGGGAAGCGATCCGGCAACGTCTCGTTTCTTACACTGATCCAATAACAGTACACAGTATTCACATAATGCAGCACTGTTACTTATATCATTACTAGGAAAACGCTAAAGTCCCGCCGCGTTGATGGATGAGCTTTTTAAAGTTTTTAGTTTGCGTAGGATATCTTTACTTTTGCAAGTGCTTTGTTTTGCTGCCTACGCATTGTAGGTGATTGTTGTCAAGTTTCTATTGTTTCTTGTCAATTCACCCTAAAAACAGATGTCTTAAAATAAGGCACTTTAAGTGTCTAAAGATGCTGCCTTGTTTGAGTTACAATAAAGCGTCTAAAGTTCCTGAATTAGACAGCTCTAGTGCCTTAATTATTTTGCATTAAGACATCTCTTGCTGTCTAATCATGTAAGTGAGACATCTCTTACTGTCTTATCATGAAAGTAAGATATCTCTTACTGTCTTATTATGTAAATAAGATATCTCTTACTGTCTTATCATATAATTAAGTAAGACAACTGTAAATGTCTTATTTGAGTGTCGGGTTGGGGGGGGGGGGGGGGGGGGTGAGGGGGGAGAGGGAGGAGAATCTCTTTCCGATGAGGAGGCAAATTGCACATTTTTATCATATATATTAGCACACATTAAACAAAACAAAATCAGCAATCACGATGTAGAAGAAGAAACAAGTAAAAATAAATAATATAGGGCCTACCGTACTTTGCTTTGCAATTACCTCTGTGTCATTATCCCGCCGACTCGTCTTGATATGGTTGCTGCGATACTAGAACTCCTTTCATTGCAAGAGTAAATGTTTATATAGGTGTCATCTACAATTGAATCGTGGCTAATCAGCAGGATCCAATTTAAAATACCAGTTTCTGGTTGGCCATGATGAATTAGTACAAGGTTATAGTTGGGAACTAAATAACATGTGCTGTTAACAGTAATCCCCCTTTAATTCAAAATTCAAGGAACCCTGAAATTCCATTTAAATTAAAAAATTAATTAAAATAAATTTAACAGACCCATACACGGAGGCAGGTATTTATGGTAAGAGAATTTTCCCCGATCAGTAACGACGTTAAGAGGTGTGCGAACAACAGATTTTTACTTCAAATTAAATACGAATAGAATATAATAATAAACTGTTCAAACATTTGAATATTTTGAGTTTGAATAATAGAACAATTACTATCATTTAGACTACCTGCATTTAATAAATTAACGATTGAGATTTCAAATCTAATTCGAGATACAAGTGTTGGAAATTTCCGATTGACGTAACACCCTAAAAACACTGCAAGTAGTGTTGAGAAAGAAATAATTTCCTGCTAATCCAAATGATTTCTAAATTCAGACTATATTCTGCATTGGATGAACTAGTATACTTGTTCAAAAGAATTCAAATAGTTCAAAATTCAAATACAGGTACTAGCTTGATTTCGAATCGAGTTTGAACACTCAATATGTTCGTTCAAATTTGAATTTTCGAGTACTCGCACACCTCTAAGAAACCTAAACTGTCAATCATTTTCAGCACCAATTCACCGTTTTCGTTGAGAAAAAACAAAGGTGCAAATAAGTTCCACCACAAATACCTGCCTCTGAATACTTGTAGTTACATTTTATTGCAATTATTTTCACCACCAATTCACCGCTTTTGCATGGGCATATTAAAAACGGAAAATGAAATGACTTATTTTCACCCCAAATACCTGCCTCTGCTTACCTAAAGCTTCTATAACCTTGTCACTAGTGTTAATTGAACATAAATTAGGATGAACAAGGGTTGAGTTAATAATATTCTGTTATGTAAATAAAAACAACCAAATATATAGGTAATTAAAATAGCCTTTACTTTATTGGTGACTTACATGATTTCTCGCATGACATAACTTGAAATTAATCCCAGAAGATTTGTCGAGTCTCATTCTACCTTTGATCATGGTAGGGCCTACTATTGTTTCCAGGTCTACATAATATGTACTATAAGGGTATGACATGCACAATAAAATAGTGGGTAAGGTATAACTGCTGGCATGGACCTACCTAGTGTAACATAATCGGATCAACAAAGTCTCGACACTATAGGAAATATAGTCCTACCTGAAAATATTTATTAAATATTAAAATTATCCTTCATATAAAGTAGGGTACATACGTATTACAATTTGAGCAGTGTAAAATAAAAAAGGAACTGACCAAAAACACAGCTGTTTAAATGTATAGTCCTACATTTTAACTTGTAAAATTAAATGCTTTTGATTGGTGTCAGAGCTAGCATATGTCACCTGCACAATATGCAACATTAGATGGAACTTTGGAATATGTCACATGTAGTATGTAGTTGAGTGAAGCTATAGCTCAGGGGCGGACTGGCTAGAGATGCCGGGATGCAAGCACATCACGGGCCCTTTGGCAGTCCAGGCCCCCACAGGCACACTTGGCTCTCCAAATAATTTTCAGACAATGTATTATATTTACATTTAAGGCTATTCAACCGCGTTTTTCTATTTTCCAAAATATGCTACCAAGTCAAAATATAGAGAATTGCTTTGAAACCTGTCTTTTTTTAGAAAATCCAAAAAAAAAATCCAAATTTTCTGATCTGGCATACGGCCAATATCGCTACCTCTAAATAATTTCAAACTTCAATTCGCCAAGGCACACCGTTCAACGTAGGGTAAGGTGTTGAGTTTTTGTGACATTAATTTTCAACTGGTTTTCTATAGGCTGACTGAGAGAAAAAAATATTTCTTTTAACAATTGTCTTTCATGCGAATTTTTTCGTTTGGCGGTATTTTGTACAGATTTGTAGGCTACCGGCAAACAAAAAATTCGCAGAAAAGATAATTGTTTAAAAAAAATCTTTTTTCTCTCAGTCAGCCTATAGAAAACCAGTTGAAAATTAATGTCACAAAAACTCAACACCCTACGTTGAACGGTGTTCCTTGGCGAATTGAATTATTATATCAAATATCGATCTTTGGTTGGTTATCGCTCACTCTTCGATTGCGTCGGGGCCTGCAGGGTTGGCTTGGTCGCTTTGATTTAAAGTCCCCCACTGAAAATCAGTTATATAACTGAGTGGGTAGACTCTAAATAAAATTTATTTAAATTTATTTATTTATTTAGATGACGATATTGGCCGTGTATTAGTAGATCAGAAAAATTTGAAAAAATAGTTTTGATTTTCTAAAAGGGCCAGGTTTTACAGCCATTTGCTATATTTTGACTTGGTAGCATATTTTGGAGAATAGAAAAATGCGGTCGAATACCCTTGGCAAAAAACAGCTCTATAAGAGCCGTAAAATCCCACTGCAGAGGAAAGTTCCTGTTTAGTGATAATACCAAAAAAGATAGAAACGGACAGAACAGAAAGAAATCATTTTCGTGATATTTGAATTGCGCTGTTAATCGCGCCCTAAAACTGCGTTATGGACCATAAAATTTAATGCGCGCCCATTTTTTTTCTCTTAACGAAAGTGCCTCCAGCGGCTGAGGCTTCACGTGTACCGTGCAACCTTGTTCGGGCCCCAGAGCACCCGGTTAGATTCACAGGCATTTTAATTCCAGTCCGTCCCTGCTATAGCTTATAAAAAAGAATAATTAATCTTTTGCTATTCCTAGCTAAAGTAACTAACCTGATCTTCTGAGTAAGTAGGCTAAGGCATGTAGCCTACATTATAGGCCTACCTGCTACAAATACTAAATCTCAAAACTCATCAGCAGGGTTGAGAAAAACCCGGGTTTTTCTGAAAAAAAAAAACCAACCCGGGCGGGTTTTTTCAGAGGTTTTTGTGGTTTTTGGCGGGTTTTTGGGGTTTTTGTTTTTGGAAATTTCAAGTTAAATATGTGTAAAATGTCTATTTTGCACTTTTGCCCTATTATTGTTTAAATTTTTTAAAGTAGGCCTATGCCCACACACAAAAATATTAGGTAGTTGGAAATAAATAAGTTTTGTTTTAATTAGCAGTGACCTAGTGATGCATTTTTTTTTTAGAGGTTTTAAGGCATCTCGGTTAGCGCTTAAATTTGAATTCGCATAATGAATATCCTATAAGATGTTCAGTTTCAATTTCATTATCATTAGCTTGAAATATTTCATTAGTCCTATGTAGGCCTACTAGAGAGAGAAACTTTTATTTTTCAAGTAAAACAAAACTCTGTTCTACAAATACAACTGCCACAAGGACACAGAATAAAAACAACATACATTGATTAGCAACAATAAAAAAAGTTTTAAATTTAAATTCAAATACAAGAAATGAGTAATAATAAGCAATTCCTAGGCCTATGCATTGATTATTATTTGGAATTTGTGTAGTGTACTTACACTTATACTTTGACTTTGTTTCAGTTTCTTGTAATAAATAATTAATATGAATCTATTAGTGTATTTTACTCAAAAACCCCAAAAACCCACTTTGTACTGGGTTTTTTCAAGTGGGTTTTTGGTTGAAAAACCCACCGGGTTTTTTCGGGCTGGGCAAAATTTCTCAACCCTGCTCATCAGACAAGTTAGCTGTATGGGACTCTCCTATACAAATTGTCAAATTAATTTGCAGTAGGACTTCATGAACTTGTTAAACGTGATACTTCCACTGTACTGTGGATTCTCTACAATCCCGAGTAGTTCACGTTCAAGAAACGTCAACATGTTGGTAAAAACAACTGGGTAGTGGCTATCGAGCACAAAATATGCTCCAATTAATAAAGTTATTGCAGTCTTTGCAGTAATCTTGTGTGTGCTATGGTATACTGTCATGCCTTCTGCAAGTAGGAATAAGTCAGTAGGCTCATCTTGCTCTTCTTGATCCGAGTAGATGAAAACAATGCAGGGACTGGATTTGAGATCCGGAATTTTCTTGCTAGCCTATGAACAAAACAAACATTAAGTAGCATCATAAGTAGGTAACTAGTTAGTAATTAGCTTATCATTGCTAGATACAAGTATGCTTCCTTTTAATTTTTCAAGTGTAGTTTAATATCCAAACCAAACCATATGACGTGGCATCAAACGTTGAAAGTTAGTGCAAGTTTCTTTACCAGATTTTCCACACATGCCTACCATAAGAATTAAGAATATATGCATCCAGGTTGGCTGTAAAGTGTAGGCCGACAATGTACATTTTATTTTCAAAAGGTGGCTAACAAAACTGTTAGGTTTACATTACTTTCAAATGACAAAGTAGTGGGCCTACCTATCCAAAAAAAAATCTAAAAAATAAAAATATGTCATCATTAGGGATGGGCGAACGTTCGAAATTCCGAAACTCGAACCGAACTTTTTTTTAAGTTCGGTTCGGTTCGAGTTCGAAATTTGAAGTTCGAGTTCGTGATTTATCAAAATTACGAACTTGCTCCGAACTTTTAAATTTGCCGCTGTCGCACGCGAGAAAATCCTCCAATGGTGAGGGTGAGGCAGTATTATTCATTCGACTATCGATTTCCTGCGATATTTTTGATAATTGAAATGGAAGCAGCTCTCCACCAATTGCGTACCTTCTAATGTTCGACTAATCGATTCGCAGCAATAATGCGATACATCATGAATGTATCCACCAATGAGAAAGCTGCTAATATAAGACGCCAAGACGAGACGCTGTGACATTTACGACGATATTTACGATGTTTTATAGAGTAATAAGTATTATTTGGGATCACTGAACAATGATTAAAGACCGATTAACCACGTTTATATGCAATTATGTTCACAAATAAATTTCTCGCAGGCAAGTTTTAACCACATTTGCGTCAGCTTACACACATTAATACGATGTCGATAAGCTACATAACCTCAAAATAGATCGTCATTTTACGTTTGTTATTCAAAGTTAGATAACAATAACATGCCATGTTCTAGGCCTAATAACATTTAATAGTTGCGGTATTTAGACGAGAACTGGCCGCGATTTCACAACAATCTTTGTTAGGTTTGGTTTATGGACCAGGGCCTAGACCTAGGCTAGGTACATGGAATATTTTAGGCTTAGGGGCTAAGGTTAGGCTAGGGCTAGGCCTAGGCCAAGTAAGGAAAAGCCTAGCCTAGGTTAGCCTAGAATATAGAAGATAATAGGTGTCTAAACATGTTTTATAAGCTCTTATCTAAACCAAGACTTTGGAATTTGGTAGCCTTGCCTAGGCTAGGGCTAGGCCTGCCTAAATTTAGGATGCTGTGCCAAAAGGGCTAGGCTAGTCAATCCTGTCGATGAAGGTCGATGAAATAGATCTCGATAGTAGGGAGATATAGCCTTAGCCTAGACATTAAAGTATGCCCAATTGAAATTCCTACCTCCCTGTTTTTGGTTTTAAGCAGATTTTTTAAAGTTCGGTTCGAGTTCGAAGTTCGAAACTTTTTTTTACAGAAGTTCGAGTTCGGTTCGAAACTTAAAAAACCAAGGTTCGCCCATCCCTAGTCATCATATCACGAGTAGAGATGTAAAGCGGTAATATTACCGTAATATTACCTTCCAATATTACGGTAATATTACCACCTCTTGAAATTTATAATTTATTAAATACAGGATATTTGAGATGTTTTTACGAAGAAATATTTGAAGCCAATGATATAGGCCTATGCTGATATTCCTGCTTGCGTTAAAGATTGTTTTTGTTGGCCTAGATCTAGGCCTAGGCTTTGCATGCCTAGCCCAGAGGTAGGACTCCTAAGCCTAGATGCCTCCTAGGCCTAGCGTAGTCGCCCTGATCTTGATTAGGCCTACGCGCTATTTTATTTCGTTTACCGGCGAATCAGAACCAGTAGAATTTTCAATAACCTCTTCCATATGACTTTCAACATCAATCCGTACACACCAATAGGCCTATCACTCGCAGTCGCACATAAATATAACACAAATTCGTTGGTCGTGGGTAGACAAATGTTTACGTTTTTGGTTAGCCGTGACTTGTTGAAGGTCTACCGTTTCACCATCAGTCTAGGCCTACTGTCTACATAATAATATGTATTTTTTATTTAATTTATTTATTTAACGTCCATCCTATTCAGTTATAAAACTAATTTACAAAGGAGGACAACTAAATAAATCTAATTACATAGATGCAGACACAACAATAAACAACAGTTTAGTAAATATTTGAAACCCCGGTCTTCTAGATAGCCGTGGCCCAGCACATCTCTATTCTCTACCAATAATATACATATTATATAAAAATTTAAAATTTAAATGAACGTTATTATGCCTACACGCGACTCCATCCATCTGTCCAACAACTGCCTTGAACTGAATAAATACGGCTGTGAATATTTTTTCTTAATTAGGCCCTACCCTACTGGTAGCATGAAATGGGTAGGCCTACAGGAACTACCTACTATTTCACTTGCAATATTCAATTGACACCTAAGCATAGCAGAGAATCTTTGTCAATTTTTGTGTTTGTGTTTAATTTCAGATTTCCAAGAAAATTTTTCAATTTTACCACTTTTTGGTAATATTACCGGTAATCTAGGCCTACTGGTAATATTACCGATTTTTAAATTACCGTTAATTTTACATCTCTAATCACGAGATATACAGATTACGGTGTGCGAGTTTTTTTATTCACAATACAGATTACGGTGTGCGAGTTTTTTTTTGAAAAGCCTCCAGAAGTTATGAAGACTGCAAGAAACAGGTCTACTTATGGCATCCATCCATGAAAATAACTGAAAATGATAACATTGTAATTTCAGAAGTATGAAAAATGTTAACTAGGCCTATTTTACTGTTAATAGGACACAGTAGGGCCTTAGCTTAGCATATCTAGTGATGGGAATTTTCATGAAAATTTATTTCATTGAAAGTTTTATTGAATTTTTTTGTGGAAATTGCTGGCCAATAGGCCTACTAATATGTAGGCCTAGGCCTAGAGACTAGGCCTCGCTTGAAGCCCAGACATAGCCTAGGCCTACAACCCCAGGCCTAAATTGGACACAAGGCTTTATAGATTACAGGATGTGGAAGCAAGCCAGTCCCTAGGCTTGGCCAAGCCAATCACCAAAGAAAGGCCAGGCTAGGGGCCCAAGCCAAGGTTAGGAGGAAGGCCTTTTGTAAAGCTCCCAGTGCCCCTAGACCAAGACTCAAGATAGAGTCAAGCACAAGCACCTGGACATAGCCCTAGCAGTAGCCTAGCCTAGCACTAGCCTTGGCCAAAGCAAAAGTATAGGCCTACAGCATAGCCTTGGACAAGGGTTTAGGCCAAGGACAGAGAAGGGATAGGCCTAGCCTTAAGCCCTAGCCCTACTTCAAATTGCACAAGTCTAGGGCCTAAATGTTGCAATCTGAATGTTGGTTAGGGCTACGACATGGGGCCTTTGTCTATGTAATCACAAAGACATGGCTTATAGAATGTAAATAGTCTTACCCGTAGAAACTCGCATCGTCAAGTTTTTGTGTCGAATCTGGTTAGACCAAGGCATAGATGAGGCCTAATAATAGGCCTAGGCCTACACTTTATTTTCTTAATCCAGTGTCAGACGATGTAACTGTCAGACTTTTTTTTTTTTTTTTTTTTAATTAGGTGTAAAGGCCTTTGAAATCTAGGTTCATTTCGGCCAGTTAAGATGCTATAATTGCGATTTTCATATTCTAGAGATGAGTGGTGATAGATAAAGGGTGAAGGACAATTAAGAAACTCATGCCTTATGCAGGACTCGAACCCACGTCCCCTTGGTGCTGTATTCCTCGGACCTACGCCCTAACTGAATACGCCACCGCGGACGGCAACTGTCAGACTTGACGGTTAGGAAAGCAAATTTTGCAGCTCGCAATCAGGTTAGCCAACAACGCTAACCCAGTATATAGTATCTATGAACATGACCGCCAACTGTAAAAAATTGTTGCCCGCCTAAAAGTATTGCACTGCGTGGTTTATCATTTATTACGTTAGGTTTAGACAATATTATATAATGAATAAATAAATACCGGAACATCATAAACATCAAAATATAATAAATTATAGGCAATTATTGTCGGAATAAAAACAATAAAAATAAAAATAAAATCTGCAAAGTATGTCTTATTTCAGTTATTTGTATGTGCCTTAAAAAAATGTGTCTTATTGAATAAAAGTGTCTTATTCATAAAACGTCTTATTTGTTGAATGTGTCTTATTGCATAAAAGAGTCTTAAACAAGTACTTAAAAGGCCGTGTCTTAAACAACAAGTCACCTTGAAGTGTCTATAAATCAAATGCCTAATTTAAGACATGTTTTAAGACACTTTCAAATGTCTATAATACAGATGAGTTTAAAAAGACACAATATTTTGTCTTAATGTCTTAAATAGTGTCTTAAAATGTGTCTTAGTGTCTTGGTGGTAAGACACCTGTTTTTAGGGTGTTGGTATTGTTTACCGTAAAAAACGTATATTAAAAGCTTTATTTCTATGGATTCTGGCTAACTTTTTCAACTTTTTCTTTCAAAAGATACAACATCACCATAACCTTAATGTACATGTATAATATGAACGTTGTAGCCCCACCTGTTTGGTCAGAATTGGCCCAAATGGCACGAAAATATCGCACAAAAAAATCAAAAAACTTATATTAAAAGCTTTATTTCTATAGATTCTGGCTAACTTTTTCAACTTTTTCTTTCAAAATGTACTACATCACCATAACCTTAATGTCCATGTATACTAGGAAAACGCTAAGTCCCGCCGCGTTGTTGGATGAGCGTAATTGGTGCATTGAGCTGCCATGTGTCATGTGGCTTTTCTGTTGTTCTGTGGAAAAATCATTACTAAGTTGAATTAAAAAAAAAAAAAATTAAATTAAATAAAAAATTACCTTTAATTTTTAATTTTTTTAAAAATTAATTGTAATTGTTAAAAAAAAAAAAAATTGTAAAATTGCGATTTTTATAAGAAATAATTTCTCGATTGCGCTCAAATTTAGCACTTATCTATTAATTCATAAAAAAGGGTTCTGTGAAAAAATCATTACAATCGGATAAAGCATGTAGGTGTTATAAGTCAAAAAATTGTTTAAAAAAAGAAAAAACCCGTAAAATTTCGATTTTTATGATAAATATTTTTTCAATTGCGCTCAAATTTCACACGAATATCTTAATTCATAAAATAAAGGTTCTGAGCAAAAATCATTAAAATCGGATAAAGCATGTAGGTGTTATAAGTCGAAGAAATTTTTTAAAAATCGAAAAAAATCGGAAAATTGCGATTTTCATGAGAAATGTTTTTCCGATTGCGCTTTAAAATCGTTGCAGTTCTAAGTTCAGAGATTTCAAAGGCCTCCAGAAAATTTCATCTCAATTGGAGTATCGGTTTAGCCGGAATCGTGTGGACAAACAGACAAAAATACAAAAAAAAGAAAAAAAAAAAAACATTCCGGATTTTTTTTCCAGTGTAGTGAAATGGAATCTTCGCTTCGCTCGCTACGCTCATCCAAATATGAACGTTGTAGCCCCACCCGTTTGGTCAGAATTGGCCCAAATGGCACGAAAATATCGCACAAAAAATCGAAAAAAATCGTAAAAGTATGATATTCATGAGAAATATTTCTTCGATTGTACCCAAAAACGTGGCAAGTCTAAGTTCAGAGATTTCGAAGATCCTGTCAAATTTTCAACAAGATCGCATATACCATTTGCCCGGTAGAGAGCGAACAAACAGACAAAAAAAAAAAAAAAAAAAAACACCCGAGCTAAATTTTTTTGGGGGGTCAGTGGAATTGAAGTCTTCGCTTCGCTCATCCAATAATCCCATTAAAGAGAAGGTTACCGTGTAGGATTTAACGCTAATCCAGCCGCCAAAATACATTTTCGAAAATGTATAAATAAGTATAGTTAAGACTGTTTGCCAAGCTCGGGCCAACGTTTATGTTAAATGCATATTTAAAAAACCGTTCGATCGTCAAATCCAGCTAATTTCACATACAGAAAGACCGCTTTCTGACCTTTTATTTTCATCCAAAACATCTGCATTTTTGGGAGTCTGTTCACAAAGGATGAGCGCGTGTCTCTATCAAAGCCGATTTTGAAATATCAAATAATGTCTCTTACACAAAATTTGGAAATTACTACAAATTAACAGTTTGGTGTCATATTTTCGGTCAGTTAGTAAGAAAAGTGAGCAGTATTCGGAAAATGTGTCTCGCTTGATACCAACTATTACACATTCTTACTAAACATTTTGGTATAACCACAACCCGACAGGACAAATGATAGAACTTCCAAGTGATCCTGACTTTACCTCTGCGTTCTGCGTCCAAGCCTGGATCATCAACAGTTCTATGAAAAGATCAAAACTTTTCACTTTTTATTTTTTTCATTTAATCAGCCTTCATTCTCAGGATCGTCTCAACCGTGCAGTGTATAGCTAGAATGGCTACAATCTCACCCTCCATGTCCATGTGAATACGTTTCCCACTGTGGCACATACGTACAATTCTCCCCGTAACAGTCTATAAACTCAGTATTGGAACACAAAGCATAAGCAAAAACACTTGGCGTAATGCACTCGACATAGACTTTGCATATAATCACTATTGTTACTTAAGTTATATGAAACATTCTTAGTTGAAAAGTTCTGAAAAAGTATACACTTCCGATGACCGATTATATTATACTAGGAAGCTTCGCAAACGCTTTTCCATGCGCGTTGTTGGATGAGCGTAATTGGTGCATTGAGCTGCCATGTGTTATGCAGATTTTCTGTTGTTTTGTGAAAAAATCACTACAATCGGATAAAGCATAAGTCGAATAATTTTTTTTAATCGAAAAAAAGCGTAAAATTGCGATTTCACGAGAAATAATTTTTCGATTGCGCTAAAAAACGTGGCAGTTCTAAGTTCAGAGATTTCGAAGGCCTCCAGAAAATTTCAACGCAATTGGAGTATCGGTTTAGCCGGAATCGTGTTAACAAACACACAAAACTACAAATAGAAAAACATTCCGGATTTTTTTCTCCAGTGTAGTGGAATGGAATCTTCGCTTCGCTAATCAATTATTGCTGTAACTTTTGACTATTGAATAAGGTATTTTGAAGTGTGTATTAGAATACCCTACGTTCTACGATTTTACCCTATCCACATAATGAATATTCACAACCCTTATATCGAATACAAATATAGAAGTGTATTAAAAAGAAGTGGTCCGAGAAGCGAGCCCTGAGGGACTCGTGAGATGAATAATGATCGAGGAACTTCAATGGCCATACAACCCACCCCAAGTGTCATTTACTTTTCTTGAACCCGTGAGGTTATGGAAAAGGGTCTTCGTAGTCGAACGCTTTCTAAAGTAATGCCATAACATGGACATGGAATTATAAACTTGGTGAATGACGCTGTGGCTTCTTCAGAAACAGATAAGAAAGTTTTACCCACCACCTACGGGCTCAACTTATACTATAGAGTATAGAACTACCACAGCAAGGTTGATAATTCGAAAGCCAAGTCAATTCTCATACAGGGTTATCTTGGATTTGGGAGTTTTGATAGGAACGTTATGTCAGTAAAATGGAGAATACGCTAAATTAACGCGCGAGGCTTTCCATGGCAGGTTATTATCGAGATATCGACTTGCAACATATGTCCGGTGGTTTCGCGATGACGCGTTGCAATGACACAAGGACAGTGGAGGGTACAATGTACAGTCGTGTACAAGACTAATGCTGTTTGCTTTATGAGCAGATTGTTGGGAAATAATGTGCAATGTAAGTGTTCCATCATTCACGGATTGACTGAGAAATATCACAGGCAGAAAAATCAGTGAGGATCGCAGGTCAATGAACAACATGAGTTGGAGAAAACAAACACACATAAACACACAAACAAACAAACAAAAAAACAAACGTAAACACATACGATATTGAGCACAAAACATGTTCAAGTAAAACGTTAATTATTTTGTTAGTTTAAAATGTTAACTGATACATTCCTATACTCTTTGACGAGAAGTAGTCTTAAAAACAATAAAATTGTAATTCCATATTCTACATCAAAATTATTATTTAATTAATATCAGCATATTATAAACAATATTTCACAAAGTGGCAAAATTCAAATAGTATTTACAATTCACAGACAAAATTAATAACCCACACTAAATTGAATTTTGTGGGGAAAAATTTAGATTTATTTTTAAAGTAGGAAAACGCGCAAAACCCCAAGCCAATTAACCATATAAAACCCCACTCAACTGGCAATAAAAATACTGGATATACTTTGCATTGAAATTTTCGAAAAAGGTGATAACCAGATCGAAGCCGATAGAATATTTTTTTTTTCAATTTGAATGTCCCAACAAAATGTTTGGTCCATCTCTAAACCTAAATAGGGAGGGCGGTAGACTGAGTAATTATTGACTTGCATGAATGAAGTAAAATAATACCAACATGAATTTGGTATTCGATCAGAAGTAAACATAAATTTCAATGAACATGACCGCAAAAAGTTTTTGGTTGCGTTGTTATATTCGTAAAGACCTTCCAGCACCACAAAGCTTTTTAGATTTGGTTTCAATTGCACCACATCATTTTCCTTCAGTACTATTGAGAAAACGTTACACGCAGTATAGAGTGAAGATCGAGTGTCTACCCCCCAGATACTGCTTTACTAGCAGCCTAAACCCAATTAGCCCGAGGTTAAACCCTGCACGAGCCTTTTAATCGAACGCCTGGGCTGAATGCCGGGGCCACGGAACTAACGGCGAACACGAGAAACCACAAGCCGAGCTTACGGACGACAGTTTCGCTCAAAGAATGTAAGCCTGAGCGAAGATGGTTACGAGCTTCACAAAGCAACACTTCGCAGCAAAATCTGTGTAATTTACTGTCATTTTGCCTCCCAACTAAATTAATTATAAATTCTCCGCGGGACATATCGAATACATAAAATATGTGTGCTAGATTGATACATCACTTAGTAACTAGCAACTACAGACCTAATGATGCCGCTGTATTTTCAATGACATTAAAAGTAACTTTACCTGTTCGAGTCTAAACTGGAAACATATAAAAGCTCTCTAACGAACTTGAAAGTTGAAAGCTCCGTTAAATGAGAAGAGAAGTAAGCTCGCCTCGGCCTTCTACTCATTGGCGGTAGAAACGTGCACCCCAAGCCAAATGACATTGTGCTTGGGTCCCCTCGTTATTTGCAGAACTGTTCAATACTCTATCAAAGGGTTAATGATTCTTGTACTTACTGGCTCAAAGCGGGCACACTGATACAAGCCTAGCCCGTCACCCGGGTATAAAGCTGCTAACCGTGCTTTCAATATATATACCTCGGCTCGACTTGAAAAGCAGCTTTACCAACAGCTTTGTGAGCGAAACCACCCCGTGAACCAACAAAAACCCTTTCACCATTTTCAAAACATAATTTTATTTATAAACGACATCATTAAATTTCGTTACATTTTAGAGATTATTACAAGCTTAGTATTGATAATTTGAACACACTTGGAAAATATGATTAATTCAATTCAATTTGTACAGGGTACATGTTTGAAAGTTGCTTTAGCTGACAATGTTTCACGGACTTCATGAGAATGTCAAGGTCTGACACATTTGTTAGTGTTTACGGTTTAAAGACTTTGAAATCGCAAGGATGCATAATATCGCGTAACATAAATGTTCAGTGAATCATGATTACTGCCAGACTACAATTTAATCGCACAATACAACAGAATTATTTTTTACTTCACAATAAAACTTGTGAACTTGAATTGTTAAAGAATAATATTTGATGTATTGTAAAAAGCGAATAAGACGAATTCATTGGATTAGGCCCTATAACTATAACTTTTGATAATGCACGTAACACATTACTACAAATTATACAAAATCAAAATCAATTAAGCTAAATTTATCTCAATTAAAGTTATATAACTGTGTTTATAATGTTACTGCTAAAACATTAATGATTCCTCATCTACACAGACTACGGTCATTTGAGCACCATAAATTGTACAAGTAAAACCATTTGAGTCAATTACTACTAATTGCGATTTGGTTACTGTGTTAATAATTTAAATAAAACGATTGAAAATTTCTAGTTAATCTCTCGTTCACTGTGCTTAATACTCATCAAACAGACAATGTTGTTGTTGTGTGTTTTGATAGTTGTGATAATGTTACGAACTATTTTAACGGAAAAGAATGCAGTTAATTAATTTCGACAAGGCAGCTGTCTGCTTAAAACTATGCAAAATTAATTAAAATTCAGTTCAATAACAGTGTAATTAAGTTTTCGATATAATATGTTTTCTTTCAGTGTATTTCATAAGTAATCGATTAAGTGAATAACAAAGTTTTTTTCTTTAAAATACGCATAGTTATTGATAAAACCTTCATTTTTGGCAATTTCCCATCAGCTCATAAAGTAAAACTTTATATTGACGTATTCAGTGAAACAATTTGTATGAGGTAAGTTCAAAAGCAAAACTCTTCCTATTTGTCCGGGGTAAAACGTTGCATTGGATGGTCCACCAATATACCAAAATTATTTTGCTTTACAATAATTCCAAGCACAAATCTGCCCGCTTTTCAGCGTTCTACAAACTAATGTTATCACCACTAAAGTACTAGAAATAGTGGGGGGAAGGGGGGGGGGAGAGGTTCCCCTTGAAATAAAAACAAACACACAACAAGAATTTCTACGCATGTCTATTTTTATGTTCTGTTCTGAGAAATATTGTAAGATAAACGGTAAGTTATTAAACAAGTGATTGTGGAGAGATTCAACGAGCCACGAAATACGTGATTGTAAAAAGTGATTAAATATGTTAGTAGCTATGTAGCGTGACATCAAGTGAATCATCTTCCAATCTTCGCACTAACTAGTGTTTATTGCTCCCATGTACGCTAAATTGAAATTGATTGCTTATTTCTCTTCGCTCCTAAGATGAGTCACGCACTTGTTCAGGGGGTTCTTCCAAGCTTGCCAGCTTTCAGAAGCTAGACGTACATTACAAGTTATTTGTCATTCACAGGACATGCATGCATTACTAGCGGTGTGCAGATGGATGGCCAATATAACTAGCAAACTCCCAGTGAACAGTGATGCTTCTGGGCCACAATTATGTCCAGCGTAGGTGCTTCTATTCTATAGTACAGCTGGGGACATAATTAAATCAAGAGGTCTGGAAGATACCTCTTTAGCCGACATCCCGAGGTCAACTCGCTGTGCACGTGATTTGTATCGTCTTGTGAACTACATTATCGATCGATAGAAGCCCACTAGACTATTTGAAGTTTTAGTCAAACGAGCATAAATAATACTTATTTCAATAAAATAATTATTCAATAGTTTATTCTTTAGTTGAATACGCCACCCATTATTGGTTCAGGCAATTTATTATTTGACTTGTTGTTTTTATTGTTGTTTGGGTGATAATGTTTTCCACGAAAATGTAGAGAATTGTATTTAGAGGGCTTTCTAGAAGGCAGATAAAAGAAAAATTACTTTTTATAAAAACAAAAGAAGAAAACAAACTTTGGTGGTTAGCAACCGCTGGTTGACAGCTAAGGTAAAATTAATTGAATTAATTGGAAACTAACGCAAGGGTAGGAACTAAGGCCTAGTCTTATGCTATGCCTAGGCCTAGGTATCGACATCTAATTCTCTCTTTTACGTTCCATATTATTATATTTTTCTAGGCTTGATAGTTCCTCTGGTGAATAGTGAATTTTCCTTTTCCGGTAGGCCCTAGCATTCATGATTTTATTTAAGTTGATCATTGTAGTTCACATGGGGTTATAAATCAAATGCACAGAGAGTTGACCACGCGATGTCGGCGACAGAGGTATCTTTCAGACCTCTTGATTTAATTATGTCCCCGGCTGTACATTGTAAGTTTTAGAGTACACTGTTGTTTATTTAACAATTCCATTACGAAACACATCAGCAATGAAGTCGCCTGATACAATATGCAAGTCTATCAGTACCACTAACCAATATCAATTACCTGGCTTAAGATAGACTTTACCATTACTGTGAGTCGGACTTTGAGGGTCTTATAGCACGCTGCCTACTCCCATCAGCAAAGCAGTCTCACTGCCCATAACTTTCTATGCGCAATGTCTTTTAGTTGAGCACAGTGCAGGCTGTATCGTGCAGAGTACTGCCTTCCACGCAACAGGTTGGGAGTTCGATCCCTAGGGTATCTATTAGGGGAGACATTTGTCAACACTACGTTGAACAGACCAGAATCTAATGCACGAGGCAGTTACTAGCACAAGAACAGCTGCCGAGCATTATACAACAAGCTGAGCCACAAAGATCATTTCGTCAAAACAGTCTAATCGTTTAGCAAAACAAATCGTAACTCTTTTTTCTAACAGTAAGGAGATTATTTTTTAATAAAGTTCGAAAAAATATGTAAAAAATAGTATATGTCTTTTCAGAATACTAGAAATCCAAATATACTGCTACTTATTGGATGAACGAAGCGAAAAATTCAATTTCACTGACCCCCCCTAAACAAATTAGCTCGGGTGTTTTTTATTTTATTTTATTATTATTATTATTTGTTTTGTTTGTTCGCTTTCTACCGGACAAACGGCATATGCGATCTTGATGAAAATTTGAGGGGACCTTTGAAATCTTTGAACTTGGACCTGGCACGATTTTGGGTACAATCGATCAAATATTTCTTATGATTGTCGTACTTTTACGATTTTTGGTAAACAGCTACTCCGATCTTGATGAAACTTTATGGGAACGTTTAAAATCACTGAAATTATATATGTTATGATTTTAGAGACATTTGAAGTATTATTTTTAATAGAAATCGTACTTTTACGATTTTTCCCCGATTTTTAATTTTGTACCTAATGAAACTTGAAAAAGTAATGAGATCCCACTTAAAAACGTAATCATTGGACATAAATATAAAAAAGCTCATCTATCAACGCGACTGGAAAAAGCGTTACGTAGTATATTTTAATCCTGCCACGATCATCCATAACGCGCGGAGAAGCCTACTAGACAAATAGATTTATTTGCAGTTCGAGTGTACCTACCCTAGCCTGCACCCGGGCTGATCAAACAAGGAAGTTGCAGACTGAGGAGAATGTTACACAAGATGGCGAGTTTCTAATAGTATACTCGGTATTTAACTTGCTCACAATGTTAGAGCAAAATTATATCGAACTTGGTTCTAAGTTTGTAATTTACAAGCGTGCTAAGCTACTGAAGTTAACAATTTGTAGTACGTGTACGTATTTGAATCTACTTAACGCGTAATTACAAGGTTCTAATTCTTGCCATTGTAAAGAGCGAGCAGTCATTTGATAACTAAAGAACCATTAAAACCATCATTTTATTTTAAATAGTCATTCAAAAGTTACTTGGGACCGTTGGGGAGATATTGTAAAGGAATCCAGATACAAAACTGTACACAATCCAATTGTTTAATATTCGTTTTCACTATAAAGTCTGAAAAGTTGCAAGATTATTGAATAACTACACATTGCAGTAAACGATTTAAAAAAATCTGTTGTACATTATTGCATATTATGTAATTATTGCAGAATATGGGCACAATAATAATAGCATTTAAGTTTTAACATTGTAAAAATAAGGCAAATCCATATTAGTGCAAACTATATTGAAGCAGGCGTGTGAAATGTTCACAACGCATCAAACAAGGAGTGTTCGCGGGAAATGCCGAGTGAAGCGAGGTAGATAGGGTAGGTGGGTAGGTGAGGCAGGTGGGTAGGTGGGAGTAGGTGGCGTCTCGTGGGTGGATAGGTGAGTCAGGTACGGTGGGTGGGTAGGTGAGTAGATGGAGTGGGTGGGTAGGCGGGGTAGGCGAACCAAATATTTTGTGAATATGTAAATTAATTAATGTTTAAAATACAATCGAGGTTTGGCGTGGCGAGATACATTTCATTAGTCTAAATTCAGTTGGTATTTCAGGGGCCGTAAGTTTGCTTTACTCTTTTGAGCGTTTCCGACTTCAGGAACAATTTATATAATTGCTTTTGATAGCCAGTAGCGGCCTACTAGACTACTACTTATAACCAATATCGTTAATAGTATCCCACTTCACTGGCGCACAAACTCAGCTGCGAAGTATTAAAACATAAAACATGGCTGTGTTACCGGAGATGTTTTTACGCCTGATACTTCAAAGCTATATATTTACTGTCCTTGCCAAACCAACACAATTTAATCTATAGTCGCACGAATGAACATAAACCCACCAAAAAACTGTATAAGACGGAAACTTTCATACAAGCATAAGCGCATCATCCTTAATTAAGCGAGCGTTTCTATTTGACTCTGCCGGAAAAATTAGTCACTGTTGTTTTTTTGTATGTCTCGCCATAAGTTCGAACGGAGGCTCGGATCGAGTTGAAATTTTGACCATCCGCAAGCTTTGTTCTCGATTGAATGCCATTAGTTTTGTGGCAAAATCGTTCAAAAAGTTAAAAAGTTACAATAAAGTTAATCGAAAGTTTTTTTTTCAAACTAAACGGCGACAAAATCTGAGGTGGCCAAATCATTTAGAATGTCCGTTCCGTCACGAATATGTTCATTTTATTTTGATCCGATAAGTAGTGTAGATGGAAATTACATTATAACAAAAGTAACGTTGCCATGGCAACGAAAAGACACGCGAAGTTTCTAATGCACTGCCACCTAGAAGTAATCAAAATACTTTCGAGGGAGCAGTGTATTATTTGTCACCAAAGAGATTAAATAGTTTTCCCAAGGAGTCAAGGTCCTCTAGATGGCGGTGGATTTTATTCACAAAGTAAAGGTTTACACACGGGTTTACCCAAATACCTTGGCAATAATAAATAATATTGGAAACATGGCCCTGTGGACAGCGAACGTCGCAAATTTAAAAATTTTAAAAAAAATGTGCAATGTGGGTCTAGCTATAGCACGTGCTCGCTTATCAACGCGTCCAACTGAGCGTTTCCTAGTATAAATGTACAAACGTCCCCAAATATTTATCGTCTGGTTTAGCCGTAATGGCGAATCAAAGATGGCCGCCAGTTTGATTTGCATTGTTTTGTTCATTCATCTTTATTTCTGGCATCAGTCATCAGATTGTAACGATTTAAGCACAGAAATAAAGCCAATGAAATTTACTTAACGTATGGTTTAAAAGTTATTGCAAAAAAATAAAAATGGCCAAACGTCAGAAAAACAGGGTGAACAAATGTTTTTCAATTACATTTTAAATACAGAGGAAACTAAAAGAAAATTTGAAAAATTCAATCAATCATTTTCTGATGGCTCATTGTTCACTTAAATTTTAAGTATTAGAAAATAAAATCAGATAAACGATTCTCGAGTTACGGTTTCTGGAAGAGGCACGCACCAGGATGAAATTAATAGAGTAGACCAGCCGAGAAATAGGCGACTTTTGTATGAGAGCGACCAAATTTGAGACATTAAGGTAGAGCAGGTGGATTTATGAGTAACAAACCCCGCCGAATCCGACTTTGCCCGTTATCATATCGGATGGCTAAACCAGACGATGAATGTTTGGGGACTTTTACATTTTAATTAGACGAGTGAGCGCAGCGAACGTAAGTCTTCCCTAACGCTATACTCGATCGGGCCTTGGCCGTGAGCATTGTCCAATGTATGTATGTTAAATGTCTGTCTGTCTGTCTGTCCAGGCTCATACGGCCGAACGGCCAAATAGACTGGGCTGAAATTTTAAACACACATCCGTGACCAGGTAACTGAGAAACTGCTAACAAAATGAGCAATATCCATTTCGATTTAAAACTACAATAAATAAAATGGGATTTTAAAAATATCGGTAGCATTTGTTAGATTTTCCATATGAAAATAGGCCACAGCCTACGATATAAAAACAATTCAGATATAGTCGCTATCAGTCGGTGATTTTTCACATGTTTTTGTTGTCAATACGGTATGTCATTCTCTAAAGGTAATGTCATTATTCTTGTTTAAATTCATCAACTAATTAATAATGATGACCAATTGACCATCCACAAGAAACAGTGCAATACCGCAGTAGACCCTATACAGTATACACGCAGTACTACGCCATATAAAGGTATAATTAAAATCGGAGACTAGACCACCTACTTTATTCTAACCTACGTCATGAATGTTAGATATGTGTACGCTTTACGTAGGCCTAAACCATATGGTCGTGTATTTGGCACAGAGCATTGCTCTGCATATGGTAAAAGACGATCGAATTAGACTAAGTCCATCTCGCAAACATCAGCTGGTAAGTATAAAAGTGAAGTATATATACTCCACGAAAAGATGCGACCTCTGGCAGTCGTCGTCGGGGACCTCTACCCCTTCCCTGACAACCCCCTTGACGACGATGACCATAACTAGGGAAACGCCAAAGTCGTTGTTAGATGAGTGAGCAAGAGTGCAAATAAGAGGGGTTTGAGATTAGTTGTTATAAGGGCGCGTCAACACTGTAAGGCCTAATGCGCCACTCTAGCCTATAATACTGTGGAGAAAATGCCCATGCTAGCTAGATTCAGCCTTAAGTTTTGGGGAGGAAAGGGGATGTTCCCGGGTACTCAACACATGGCTTGCTCACTCGTCTAACAACGACTTTGGCGTTTCCCTAGTTTAGAATAATGCGTTCTATAGATATGCAAAGTTTAAGACTTATACAATTTTTTTGAACTAAAGGTCAAAAATCTATTACGTCGCGAGTTCTGGTAGACCTTCCGAAGCTACTTTGTTTTGAGGTATGAAGACTTGGCGGTCGCACAGGACGCTGGCTGGTGCATGCGTCTAAAACATGCATACCACTAACCTCTTTCACAGAGCCCTTCAACTCTGCTGCTATGTTTGGTACGGGCTAGTCGTAAGAAAGAGAAACAATCAATTCTAGAAGATAAGTTTAAACTTCAAGTTACGACTGTTAATAACCTTTGTTGTGTTTTTCCGTTTGCGTTATGTCTTTCAAAATACAGGATACCTTAAAAAATTATAGAAAGCGAATAATAAAGAAAGTGAAGATTTAAAAATATTTCAAGAGATAGAAAAACTTTTTGTAGTTTACCCGAGCCTGTAAAATCAGCTTACATCGTATTAAATAGTAATTACGCTTCATCCAGCACTTAGCACCAAGTCTTGCACGTCAAATTAAAGTTCGTTGTATGAATAAACTTATAAGAGAAGGAAAAACGAACTGCGGAGCGGAGCTGGTTAAATATTACGAAAATGGTATAAAGAGAAATAAATATAACAGCACGAATCTGAATAGTTGGCATTAATTTCTCGCTGTCAATCCGTTCGTAAAAATCACACAGTTAATATTCACCGTCAGAATACGCCTTTCCCATCTGGTGTGCAGACGAGGGAAAATAAAAAAAACAACGAACAGAATGAAAAAGTGCCATCCGTGTCGAATGGAAATTCTGTCACTTCTCTTATAATTACATCTAGTCTAATTTAATTTCTATCTCGTGGATATTCCATGTCAACATTCGGCTAGCAATAGACGGAAAGTTCAGGTGGGAGCGATGTTACTAACAGATAATGTGACGCTGATCATTGAATGGGTATGGGTGTGTATAGGTTTCGCCGTGAATAGTTATAAGTATTTTCAAGGTGCCTTACTATATTGGCCACTTTCAATGGTAATTAAATCCTACCCTTACGTATATGATTAATTAAGAAAATGGTGTACTTCGTGCGTTGTGCACAATACTTTTACTTATGCTCATCTTAGCTATGAAATAAATATTATTTCGAGATTCAAAATTCAAATTTGTGTACAGATGTTAAAGTAAATAAATAGAATGTCCCAACTTCAGCTTATAAATAACTAAATCTAATCACAACGACCAAGCATGTTTTCTCCCAGCCCAGGCGTATTTCCGCTAAATCTCCTTGTTTATTTAGCCCGCGTATAGACCCGGAGTCAACTTGTTATTATTCTTTGAACGAGGGAGCAGAGCAAGAACACACAATAACCTTCAGTCTGTATAGTTGGAGCGAGCTGTAGGTATATGTAGAAGCCAAATGATGATAGCAGCTCACCTCGGGTACTTTAGCTAATCGCTACTTCAAAATCACTTAGAAAAGACGACGTTGTCAACCTAAAACCCGACTAGTTTATGTTGTTTGTGGCTTCTTAACTCGAGTCGCAGCCACTTCAGTGAAGTTTTACACAAAATGCAGAATTGCAAGAATAAATTGAACGGCGGTTTTTATTACGGCCGTAGCTTTAACTGGGCTAACTTCTCTGGGATTGCTGCCATGTGGATAAATCTGAGACTCGGAGTTATGCTTTGTTTTAAAATTCAATTCTCATTTCCATGGCAACTCGCTGGTGTGACTTATTTCAGGTTATTCAGCGGTAGAGTTCTCTGCTTATTGGAATATTGAATGATATTACATGCGTACGTAATTGTTTTATTGCTACGGTAAGCTAATGGTTTCATCTTGTAGTATTCTTCCCTGGTAAGTTCGGGGACTCTTGGGAAATCCGTTTCTAATGGAGACTTATATCTAGTGAGTGCGGTTATCAAATAACGTAGGGTACTTCGGGTTAAGACGTTTACTTCATGCAAGCAGTTTGTGTTGTGTTCAACAAGATTCGCAAACAATGTAATCCGTCAATCGCTCTACTACTCACACAACAAACAGCACCAATAATCGTTAATATCACGTAAAAAAGTACATGGTCCCAAACATATTACATTAAAATATTTGCTATTTCTCTCTTCACAATAATATGAGTTTTTACTATGTGCATCTAATTGGATGAGCGTAGCGAGCGAAGCGAAGATTCCATTTAACTTCACTGGAGAAAAAATCCGGAATGGTTTTTTTTCTTTCTTTTTTTTGGTATTTTTGTCTGTTTGTTAACACGATTCCGGCTAAACCAATACTCCAATTGCTATGAAATTTTCTGGAGGCCTTAGAAATCTCTAAACGTAGAACTGCCACGTTTTTGAGTGCAATCGAAAAATTATTTCTCATAAAAATCGCAATTTTACGATTTTTTTCGATTAAAAAAAAATTTCTTCGACTTATAACACGTAGGCCTACATGCTTTATTCGATTGTAGTTCTTTCACAGAACCTTAATTTTATGAATTTATACATTCGTGTGAAATTTGAGCGCAATCGAAAAATTATTTCTTATGAAAATCGCCATTTTACGATTTTTTAAAATTATTTTTAAAACATTCTTCGACTTATAACACCTACATGCTTTATCAGATTGTAATTATATTTTCACAGAACCTTAATTTTATGAATTAATCTAATTATTAGTGTGAAATTTGAGCGCGATCAAAAAATAATTTCTTATGAAAATCGCAGTTTTACGCTTTATTCGTTTTAAAAAGAATTTCTTCAACTTATAACACCTACATGCTTTATCCGATTGTAATGATATTTTCACAGAACCTTAATTTTATGAATTTATATATTTGTGTGAAATTTGAGCGCATTCGAAAAATAATTTCTCATGAAAATCGCAATTTTACGCTTTTTTCGTTTTAAAAAACATATGCTCATCCAACAACGCACCTGAAAAAGCGTTTGCGAAGCTTCCTAGTTATATAATAGAAACGTACTGCTAAAAAGATCAGAAATGAATTAGCAAAAATCACACAACCGTAGGCCTATACTCGAACTAATGTTATTTGTGAATACCTTCAAGGGAAAATCCCCAAACTGCACCGTATAGCTTTCCACATTACAAGCTATAACTATACAGAAAAAAAAATACGAATATAATGTCCGAAATCGATCGAAATTTGGCCCATTTTATTTTCTAAAAGCATGTTGATGTACCATCTAATATTTGAAAACATTATTTTCTCGGAAATTTATTGCTGAAAAACGTTAGTTGTGCTACTAATGTTTCCACAAAGCAAATTTATGGGATAAAGTAAAACATCGTCTTTCCGGTCCAGACATCTTGTTCAACACATTAGAAATATTACAACTAAAACAAATTATCTTCCGAGATATATCAGCTAATCTTTACAAGCTACGTGAATGATGACAATGAATGAGATGTTTAATGCACGGAACCTTGGTTTACTTGAGTCAAGAGTAATCATGAGTTGGTTGATGTTATCAAATTTATTAAAATGTCGCAAATAATTTGATAAGTTAATAATGCACGCTTTAAATTTAAATAATCCGTTTGAGAAGCAAGTTGTTCCGGAACTATTTGTCTTCCAAGCGGATAGTGTATTATTCACCGCCTAAGCCCAGAGTAGTTTGAAATCTCTTCCAGCGTCGCGTTCTTAGAGCCGCACAGCTAAAGCTGCTGCGTTTACTTCCTTGGAATTATTAAACAATTCCCAGAGGAAATGAGCAGCTTAAAATTAAATTCAAAACCTCAAGAAAAATGACTTCTTAGTTAAAAAGAGCAAATCTGGTCTCTGTGAGCTTAAGATATCCTACTGCTACTTTACTTTACATAATGCTGGCATTTTGTAAGTTAAATACTATAAGGAAATAACAAGGTTCCGTTTCGTGTCGGCAAATACATGATTATAGTAAGAAACGTTTATGTATACTTTGGCCATGAATTTCGAACGGGAATTGCCAAGACACATCGTAGGAGTTCCCAATCAAAGTGGGAACCATCACTACATTGTAATATTTTGTTCGTTAAACCTTTGCTCGTTGGAGTTCTTCGACGACATCTACTCGTCCATGTTTAGGGGGAACTTTAAAGGGGTGCTAAAATACGAAAATTTGAAAAAAAGTCTCAAAATTTTGAACAAATTTGTCGTTCAAAATTTGTTTTTAAAATCTTCAGAATATCATGGCTTGTATGAATTCTATTTATGATCCGAAATCCAAAAGGGTGGAAAAGAACAAAACAGAGAATTTTTTTAAAATGTCGGCAATTTTAAAAAAGGTTTACATGCTCAATTTGTTAACTACAAAAATGACGTATGAAAAGAATCAGAAAAAAAATCCGCCCAAGCATAGAAAATATCTGTTTTATTTCAAATTAATGGGCTACGTCAAATCCAAAATTTGTCAACATTTTCAAAATATTGCCGCGAAAAAAGTATTAAAATTATCAGAAGAAAATTACAATTTCATGTTGTACCCTAAGAACCTGAATTGCTCAATGGGGTAACAAAGTAAAAGAACCATAAAAATGAATTGATGTTAATGATCACGAAATGGCATTCGTCGTTATGACAACATATTATTTTCTTCTTAGATCAAGCTTGAGAATTGATTCTAGCTCACGAAATAACAGTATTAACTATTTACTAAGTGTTCTCAGATTAAGTGCTATACAGCTCTTACGCGGTAAACACCGATGATTTCCTGGAGAACATCGATTCCTTATAACGGAAACATAGGTTATTTACCGGGAAAAAACGGAGATTTATCGAAGCATATATTTAAACTGAAATCAAAACTCGTGATGACTTCGAAAATCGAAGCCATTAATTTTAGAAGCGACATTTGCTGGAGTCGTGACCCAGAAAGCTCAAGACTTTCCGGAGAGCTTATTAATGGGGTATTGTTCAAGACAGCCACACCACATTGATGCACTTTTAAACTTCTGAACTGAGTCATTGCTAAAACAAAGGACGTCTTGAAACTTTACAAACTTTTAAACAAAAAAAACACTTTACCTCATAACTATCTTACATTTGAGTTTCCTTTTGTGCAACATTGTGTTGAAACATGTTATGCTATGTGAGTGATAATCATCTTGTAAAAAGCTACACATAACTTTTCATTCGTATAATGCCAGCTGAAGGGTGCATATTAGCAGTTTCCTCGGAAGTACGCTCTTAGATGTTCGTAACTTGCAAACAGTCTCGCAGAGACAAAAGAAGACACAAACTTGAAGCAAACATCGATATGAACATTAGATTCCACCGGGAACTTCGTCAGTAATTTCTCAAAGTCGTTTTACAGTCGGTAAATTAAAAGAAATAAATCAACGAAAATGAAAACCATAAATGCGGTGAAGAAATGGCTCATGGTGAGTATTGCATTATTCACGTTCATTTGTGATCGATAGGATGAGCACTGTTTCACAACATCATGCTTTAGACGGGATCAGTTATTAAAATGGGGGGGGGGGGGGTCCGTCAGCTTGAATTCCCCATCCCATCCTTGTTGAGAGGGGACACTGTACTAGAACAATTTGCAACACGTGCTAAGTTTACCACACAAATTAACCACCGACTATAATAATTAATAACACGGTCAACCATTATAGCTGTTACGTTGAGAAGGAATTTAATTCTACCCCTGTTACGGGGTTCGAACCCAGGTCCCACGCTTCGGTAATGGAGTAAGTGATCCGTGAGCGACAACAAGAAATGAATCTAGTTTAATATTTGGCACGCTTTGTGTGAAGTTGTTCAGAAGGCTTGAAAACCATTTGGATTCAATTGCTGTTTGAAACTTTTAACGAGTTTGTAAGAAACGCATATATAATGAGCCCGAGCCAGAATATAGAAAGGGAAATTCATCTCTAGATCTAAGCTTGTGAGAAAGGTATAGGCCCTAACATTTATCGGAGTATTTTTGTGTGTGAAAATAAAAATTAATAAGTAGTTCCCTAATGTACGCAAATAGGTAAGAAGTCGGGGGAATTCCTGTGGCGGACTTACCACTAAATAGTACAGATGAATGAAATTTTGAACAGTTATTTGTCACGGAAGCAGACGGTCACAATTTTCTTTATTAAAAAAGGATTTTCACGATTTTGAACTTTGTTAATTGGATGAGCGAAGCGAAGACTTCAATTTCACTGACCCCCAAAAAATTTAGCTCGGGTGTTTTTTGTTTGTTTGTTTGTTTGTTTGTTTGTTTTTTTTTTTTTTTTGTTTTTCTGTCTGTTTGTTAACTCTCTACCAGGCAAACGGCATATCCGATCTTGATGAAAATTTGACAGGACCTTCGAAATCTCTGAACTTAGAGGTGTATTGTTTTTGGGTACAATCGAAGAAATATTTCTCATGAATATCGTACTTATACGATTTTTTTCGATTTTTAGTGCGATATTTTCGTGACATTTGGGCCAATTCTGACCAAACGGGTGGGGCTACAACGTTCATATTATACATGGACATTAAGGTTATGGTGATGTAGTACCTTTTGAAAGAAAAAGATGAAAAAGTTAGCCAGAATCCATAGAAATAAAGCTTTTAATATAAGTTTTTTGATTTTTTGTGCGATATTTTCGTGCCATTTGGGCCAATTCTGACCAAACGGGTGGGGCTACAACGTTCATATATACATGGACATTAAGGTTATGGTGATGTAGTACCTTTTGAAAGAAAAAGTTGAAATAGTTAGCCAGAATCCATAGAAATAAAGCTTTTAATATAAGTTTTTTACGGTAAATAATACCAATTGACAGGTAACAAAAGAAACTTGACAACAATCACCTACAATGCGTAGGCAGCAAAACAAAGCACTTGCAAAAGTAAAGATATCCCATGCAAACTAAAAATTTTAAAAAGCTCATCCATCAACGCGGCGGGGCTTAAGCGTTTTCCTTGTAAGTAAAATATGTACCATATTCGTGATCTATGACTTTAGGGCTTTCCATGTTTGCTTAATTGCCAACTTCGCAAAGTTTCATACACATTGGATACTTCATGGCCGAGCGAATAGCTATTTGCCAACTGACAAATGTATCGTAATCCTTCTTTAAGTGACTTAATTCCAAGAGGATTTTAAATCTTGCTGGAACCGTATCCTGGAAGTGGCGTCCTTGGAGGTCCTTGTTCCAGAAAATAAACTCCACACTCGCTAACCAAGAAAATCCTTTATTTCGTCTTCCTGTTGAATTAGCATCAGGTGTAATATATAAACTGGATGTCACTAGACTCCGCATGGGTGTGTGTTTTGTGTGTGGGGGGGGGGGGGGGCGACAGACTGCCAATGAACCCCAAGGACTTGTACCCCACGGCGACAAGGGGGTAGAAAGGGGTGAAGTAGAATCGATACTGGGCCAAGCAATCGCTCCGCCGGGTGGCAGTCTTTAGAGGGTTTGGGGGGGTGAGGGGGCACCACACAACGATGCGAGAGATAGAGGCTCAATCGCTGATTAATCAAATACAACTTGAAAGAAAGAGAAATAGGTAACTATCGGATAACCCGATCTAATCTAAACAATTGGGCAGTTTCGCGTTAAGCGTCGTCTTCTGAGAGGGCCTCTCTAGCCCGCGGCCGAGGGGAAAACACAAAGTTGGCAGCTTGACAACGAACTTTAAATTTCAGAAGGACTTTATAAGCAAAATAATAACATTTCAGCAGAACGTAACATTTTTTTAAACCAACAACATAGCGGCTGAGGAAAAAATCTTAAGTTTTTTTTTTAGCACTAACTTTATTCTAGTAAACAAGGGTAAGAGAGATGGGGTAAAAGAGTAATGCAACTACAAAGACTTGAGTGCCCCGAGCGCGTTAAGACCCTCATACAATAGATTGAATTTCAACAACACCGAACAAAAAGGTGAATTAAATTTTAGGATTGAGAAATACAAATTTCATTACCCCTAGTCCCGAGATTATATTATAGAGCGCCGGTTTAAAACTGGAAATAACTAAATAAAACATTCGTTCATTCCGAAAATTCATTTTTATGAACACTTAAAATGAAGAGAAAACTTGAAAGAGCGTTCCTCGAGGAATCCAGTTAAATGTGCAGGGGAGACATTAAAGTGATCTCAGCTCCAGGCGATCAAATGTGAACCACGCTTCAAGTGCCCCCCCCCCCCCCTTGTCCCGGGAGAGTCGAGCTCATTTTAATTGGCTGATCCTAATTGTCACCATCACTTGGCTCTTGTTATTAGCATTAGGGTTGATAACAACCCAAAGACTGCCATCAAACTGAGTGACCTAGATCTCTTCGTGGGGCGCGTGACCCTACAGCAAGTGATCCCACACACAGCATACACGTCACGTAGCAGGCAAAGAAAATGCATCTCGTACGAGTCTGCGAGGTAATCCTAGATGACTGCTGGTTTCTTACAGGTCTACTCCAGTCAACGATCTCTATTTACACTTTGCGTGGATACTGGATAGCGGATGCAGACTTGCCAGATGTTGAGAAGTCAAATCGGACAAGGTCGGACAAATTTAAATGGTTTTCTTAATGTTCAACTAAATAAACAATACGATTAATAATCAGTGGAAAGATTTCGCACATTGAGAAGTTGTTTTGTGCAGTTAAACACAACGTTCATAGGCATGTTTGCCGTAATATGTAAGTTAGCACCTCCAACATGGCCGATGTATGCACCTCCAACATGGCGCCTCATATGAAATAACATTAGGTAGGCCCATGGGGGCCTATAAAGCCATCCTTAGCTTTAGGCCTTGTCGGCTTCAAGGTTACAGTATAGCATGCGCAATCTACGTATTAGAGATCGGTGACTCCAGCTACTGACAATCCTTACTGATGGTTACTTGCTGGAGAAATAATCAAAATATTATTGCTTTTTTGTATTCCTTTCCTAACTGGTAGTTCATGAAATCAAATCAACGATGCTCAAATACAATACGTTAACTATATAAACGTAAATGGGTTCATATTAAATGTCTTTTGAAGACTCCCCATAAAAAGATTAAATTGTTTGACGAAAACGTAAATAAAAAGTTACACTATACTGTTCACCTGGTACATCTGCAACTAATACAAAAGCAAATTGAAAGGTAATACCTGCCACTTCGTCTCATGTGTGTACGACATACTAGTTCTCTCCCTCGACTAAGATAGGCCCTAAAGTGGAAGTTTGGTAGGATCACGATGAGACCTCTGAACATTGAAGCTGGGAGGGCTACGAGCATGGACGTTGACATTGTAACTGACTGATTTGTGTAGCTGAGAAAAATGAAAGATTTCTCTACTTGGTTGGTCGCAAAACACTCCCGTAGGTGGAATTGATATTATTTTACACAATCCAGATTGTATTGCATATGGGAAAAAGGTTTAATTAAGATGTGTTTGTAAAGGGGGGTGGGGCGTGGCGGGTGGAAATCATATAAACCTACGCCTCTGCAGTATATGTCTCACAACTACAATGCTTGGAAACACCTGCGGCCGTCTGACCGAGATCTCGTGGGGTGGTGCAGACATTGCTCAATCTGTCGTAGCCAGCAGGGATGTGTCGGGCTATACAGACCAGCCGTGAAGTCAACAGCCGTCTGGCCTGCTATGCATGTGCATGGTAAGCCTGTGTTAATGATTCCAGTGTCCAATATCTGAAGATTAGCTCATATGAAAAAGACACAAGTCATTTGGCGACAAGTTTCAGAGTGAGGTATTCTCACACTATCTCAGAAGAACCAGGCCAGGTGTAATCTATAGTTCTTGATAGCGCGACTCTATTCGTGAGGTCCCGGGTTCAAATCCCGTCGAAACCGGCAATCCTCACTGAAGGGTTTCCCCCCGCGATTTTCCTCACTCGTTAATGCGAATGTAAGGGATTGAGTCCTCTTAAACAGCCCTCGGACATCCCTTTACATATGTTCTATCCGCAACACACCTGAAGAGGGGCATGCATTGCACCCTGGGTAGGCTTCACACGAGAAATTATTATTATATTAGTCGAACCGAGTATTAAACGTATACCCAAATAAAAACACTTTTCTATTCGTGCGTTAGTCTCGTTTATGACGGATGTGACGGGTATTTCTGTGTCAACTTTGTGTGACTCCAGTAAATCGGAGATCATGTTCGGTTTTCATCGCGACGTGACACACGCACGCACAGACGGACGGAAAGGTGGTACTTATAATCGCTTCGCTCCCTATCCCTCCTCGGGTCGGATCTGCTGACCCGGTGAAGTGTCTGATCTCATTCGTAAGCGGCTAGAGATTGCGCAAGATGTACGTCTCACAGTAGAACGCCAGCATTTCCGAATCCTGTTTGTGTGACCAAACGACTCAAACGTCCGAAACTTTGCGCGTATGTCTCAAACAAAATACAAGAAACCTTCTATAACATCACTCGTCAACTCATATTTAACATGAAGGAGTAAAAATCTACTTTTATGAATCTGGACTTCGGTAAGAACACCTGAATGTTTTACTTGATAATCTATAAGGTTAACATTGTGTAACTTTGTTCAACATGATCAACATTTTATGTGTGTACTAATCATGTGTAAATATCATAATAATCATCATGTAATAAATGTAATGAAATACTAGTTAAAATCAAAATTATGGGGAAAAGACAAAATTCAAAATTTTCTTCCTCGTCGGATTTTTTTCGGATCTTATCCCGCATTGACATTTAAGCGCCCACCGAATTTTTTCACCTTCCCCCATCTTTCCCCCCCCCCCCCACTCATAGTGTTTGGTGAAATTTTTGGAAATCTCAAAAAAAATAAGCCCAAGTTCAATTTTTTATTTCCCTAAATGGAAATTTTGACAGATTCCATCAGACATTGACATAAGCCTCCATAAACGCGCTCCCTCTCCACCATATCTTTATCATTCCATATAAGTAAACAAATGAAAATGAAAAGTTTTTTCCCCCTCTGGTAACCCCTTCCAGACCACTTCCCCTCTGCCCATCTCCCCCACCCCCCTTTTGAACCAACAATGCCCCCAACAAAAAAATCATTACCTTTTTGGTAATTTATTTGGATTTTTTCTGATATTGATATTAAGCCACCTAAAAACCCCTTACAAAGTAATTCCTCCCCCCCTTCCCACACACACCCTCTACTACTCTACTCCCCCCATTTTTTGGATTTAAAAAAATATATATGAAAAGGTTACTTATGCCTAGCCTCTTAGGTAATTTGATTGGTTCTCATCCGTTCTTGACATTTTGCTTCCCCCCACTCCCCCCACCCTTGGCCACTATTCTTCAGGATAATTATCCCCCAAAGTATTTCTAAAAAAAAGTCCCCCACAATTTTTAATATTGTAAAAAACACACAACATATTAAAAATTTGATTCTCCTCCCAAGTCATTGTTTTACATGCCATCCACTTTTGACAAAGCAAACCCCTACACCCCCTGACGCCCGTCTGGCAGACGTGGTAGTACAATAATAGAGTATAGTATAGTATAGTGGTTAAGAAGACATTGTTATTTTGAAGTTCATCGTTTTGACAGCAAGGGGCCAGATTCGTGTGACTATTTTCGCTCATAGCTCGAGGAAACCAGGCTTTGACGCAGAACGCAGAGGTAAAGTCTGGATCACTTGGAAGCTCTATCATTTTGTCCTATCGGGTTGTGATTTGCACCAAATTGTAATGTAATAATGTGTAACATGCGGAATCAAAGAACATTTACCAAATATTGCTCACTTTTCTTATTAACGGACCGTAAATATGCCACCAAACAGTTAATTTGTAATTTCCCAATTTTGTGTAAGACACAATTATTTGATATGTAAAAATGTGCTCTGATAGCGACACGCGCTCATCTTTTCTGAACAACCTCCCAAAAATGCAGATTTTTTTAATGAAAATTAACGGTCAAAAATCGGTTAGACTGTGTGTGAAATTAGCTGGATTTGACGACCAAGCGTATTTTTAAACGGGCATTTAACATTGTAAAAAAGTTGACCCGAGCTCGGCAAACAGTCTTGATGTTCTGCATCCTTGGAAGTTCACACCTCCATGAGTTGTAGATGAATACGTGAATCCTGTCCTAGGTGGCTGTTTAGTAACTGATGTTGTTCGTAGGGTGAAAGAAAACGCAACACAGTAGCTTAGATTCTAGGATTATAAATGAATGTATGAAATGAGTTTTCTCTTCATACAAAGGACTCACGTATACACACGAGACGCTAAGCCCGTGACTCCAGGGATTTCACTGTACAATGTGATAATATTCGTTATTAAATCCTCACAAAGGCACACATTAATTAACAACTTAGGAGTGAAATTAAACAACGAATGTTTGCAATCGTTCACAAACAACTACAGAAGTACAAATAGAAGTATAGCCCCGTGAATAATAAAAACTTTTTTTCTGATTGCAGCATAAAACATATGAAGACTTACAGATAAAAAGTGTTCATATTGCTGATATCAATATATCCCCACTAATTTTATTTGTGCTGAAAGTACGACTTAAAAGAGATTGAAACAAGACAAAATATGAAGCTTAAATCTAAATCTAAATTCTAAATCTAAAAATCTAAAATAGACCATTTTGAGTGGAGTATACACCTACTTTAATTTTGCTACAAATTATTTTTAAAAAGCAATTATAACCTGATTTTGAAATAATGATTTGCAGTGGGGATGTGGCCCCTTCACTAAAACCTTGCAACATTACATAGGTTTATAATTTTCTCAAGATTTCTACACGGACAACACCCAAAATGTAATTTACGAGCGTGATGTGGCGTCCTTATTACAAGGACAAAGTTTAATATTGTCAATACAAATGTTCATTGGTCATTGATTAGATTAGAAGTCGAAGAAATTTAAAAAATCGAAAAAAAATCGTAAAACTGCGATTTTCATAAGAAATTATTTTTCGATTACGCTCTTATTTCACACCAGTATATTAATTCATAAAATAAAGGTTCTTTGAAAAAATCATTACAATCGGATAAAGCATGTTGGTGTTATAAGTCGAAGAAATTTTTGAAAATTAAAAAAATCGTAAAATTGTGATTTTTATTAGAAATAATTTTTCGATTGCGCTCAAAAACGTGGCAGTTCTAAGTTCAGAGATTTCGAAGGCCTCCAGAAAATTTCATTGCAATTGGATTATCGGTTTAGCCGGAATCGTGTTAACAAACACACAAAAATACAAAAAAAAATTTAAAAAAACATTCCGGATTTTTTTCTCCATTGTAGTGAAATGGAATCTTCGCTTCGCTCGCTACGCTCATCCCATAATGTTAATAATTCTTTGATTGTGTAAAGGTCGCGGACCGCGGCACCCGCCACGGGCAATCCAGACTGAAAGGTTTCTTCCAATGCAAGGGGTTGAGTCCTCTTACACAACCTAGCGAGCCTATAGTGCGCAAGTGCAAGCAACTTCTGAGGGTCTTGTGGTGCTGACACACACATATTCCACTTCCAATCATCTACCAATACCACCATTAGAAATAATATCGATTTCAAGTAATAGGTAATACACAAGGGAGGCTGCGGAAAAGACGCCGATATGAAACTTCTCAAAATATCATTCAGATCGGAGGAAATTCCGATACCAAAAGCACAAACTAAGAATTGGTAACAAAGGGAAGAGACTTGCAATGGATTACAAGGATAACATTCAAACCTTGCGGTAGTGAAGGGTGGACTGGTGGGTGATACATACAGGAGAGAGTGGAGGTGTTCCGCTTTGCCCCAAGACTGAGACGAAGCTACATAACACAACTGATGCATGGGATTGTGTAAGATAGTGCACTTTCCTCTCGAACTATATTCTGAACAACCTATAGTTAGTCACCTGTAGAGGGTCACATCGGGTCAAATGAAAAGTAGGTACCCTATACATAGGGCATCCCTACAAGAAAGTTAATTTTTTGTAACGAGAGAGTTCTATTAGAATTTATAAATCTATCACAAAGTCATGACACACGTTTAACCGCCCAACATATCGTCTACCCGGCACCTCCACCAAAACATGGATCAGTTAAACAGAAGGCTTAGTAATTCACATCACATTGACGAAATAATGCTCATTACGCGCCATTAAAACAACAAACAAACCCACAATCACAAAATAAAAACAAAAATGCAAATTCGAGCTGAAAGTTAGCGCCTCAACGAGGTTTTCCTGCTCGTGTTGCTGAACGTTGTGGTGTAAATGTGAAGCGCGTCTCCCTGTGTAGCGGCTGCATTATGAGCGGGGTGTAAAACACTTGGCTGGGTTATGGCACCACTTAAACACCCCCCCCCCCCCCCCACCCACACTAGCGCCCTCTGGCCGAGCCTGGCTGATGAGTTTCTGATGTGGAAGCTGATGCAGGCCTGGCCTATACTCACCACTTATAATCCGTACACATTTCATCACGTTAATTCGAGGATGAAATACGAATTTAACAACGCTTTTGAGATAATACTTAAAACTCTAATATTTGTTGTCCTGTACATTATTTCAATCAATCAATATCAAGATTCCTTTTGTTGATTGATTGATTGATTGATTGATTGATTGGATATTGCTTAACGTCTCATATTAATAACCTTTTGTTACGTTTTTTTAAATAATAAGCTTGATTATTTTGGAAGTATTACTGTGCTTTCGTTGACCTTAGTAAACCTATTTGGATTCTTTATAGTTAAAAAAATATATATAACATGCATATTGTTACTTAGCGTTTACTTTAATCAAATGCCTATACATCACACTTGTGGAGCTTTCTCTGTTGTTGATTGGTTATATAAAAATAATAATAATTAGCTTGAAATAACTTTCCGTCAAAGCACCACCGAGTTATTAGAATAAGTTTACAAATATCTTATTAGGTAAGTATTACTTTTTGAATAAACATAGAACCTGCAATACAAAACCCGTGCTTACAGCCAACAATGGTATATACGTAAGGCGTACCCTGCATTACAAAGTGGCAAACTAATTTCCTTCCGTTGTGTGCGATGTGTGTGGGTACATCATACTTGGGTTTCCCTTGCTAATTGAATGCTAGGCGGAATGAACAGGATACGCCAATACATCCCGGCATCATTACATGTTGCCTGGGGCTTCGAGCGTAATGAACATCTTCTTCGCAAGCAGCCACCTCGTCTGGGGTGGTTTGCATCATAAACCGACCTGGTTTGTGTTTAATGCCAACAACGCGATTTCATACAATAAAGAGCAAAAGAGCAACGACGGTGAAATTTTAATGAAAGATAAAACTGAACAAAGGGAAGAGTTCACAAGTATAATACAAGTCAAATTGTATAATGTAAGCCAATAGACACACAATGAACAACTTTCATCTATCGTGAATAGGGTGACAAATAAAAATCGATGTAATCGCAAACACTTATCTCATTCATTTTCCAAATAAGTTCGCTGGAAATATTAAATGATGTCCCTTGCCCACCCTGCATCTGTATAGAAACGAATACGCTGCAAGACGTCTTACCTCTTATTTATGTGATACTTTTCGCTCATTATATTGTCATAAAGGAACCTAATTGTATTGCACCAATTACAATTCTAGCACTTTTCATTGACTTTACCAATATCTATTAAATGTGATACTTAAATATATTTGTGTCGGCTTAAACTAAAACGTCAAAACTTCGTTGATGTTAGCTGTAAATTCTTAATAATAACACCTATCATTCATCATACTACATTTTATGTCATGGCGATATTAACAAAACAGTTATTGTGAAAACCATAACAATGTACCTATATGAGCATCAGTTCTTGGCTTAGGATTGTGTAATCAGTGGCTTTGGAGCCGCAACGAGGCACATAATAAATTCTAAGGTTGTTCCGAATGTCGTTGTGCCTTGTTGATTCTGGCGCTGTCCGCTGGTGGAATCGTGTCCAGCTTGATTGATCGGTGTTTCCTATTTAAATAAGCCGGTCTCTAGATGGTAATTGTTCGCTCGTCGATGGTGTCGGCGCCTACAGGGCTGGGTTGGTCTGCTTTTAAAAATGGTATGTACCCCACTGAAAATCAGTTATGTGACTGTGTGGATAGACAGAGATAGATTTATCTATTAATACAGTATTAATCACCGACATAATAGAACGATACACTCGGTAGAATGAAATGATGTGTTCTGCACGTTTCTTTCTGATAGTGCGTTGTAAAAGTGTCTTGTCCCTCCACATTGGGCTGAGGTATTGGCCTTGTTTCCCACTGTCCCTCCACATTGGGCTGAGGTATTGGCCTTGTTTCCCACTGTCCCTCCACATTGGGCTGAGCTATTGGCCTTGTTTCCCACACGATAGCCGCACTTTGAGCGTAAGTGTTCATAAAAATTTACTACCGTGTCACCATGTTTAATAAGATTCCTCCCCTCACTGCGGCCGGGTACAGTCCCCGGCAAAACAAGCCGAGCTCACTCTGGTGGGAGGAGTTTTATTTGGAGTGTAACAACTAGTTAATCATTTCGTAAATAATAAAATGCTAATCATATTGTACAGCTTTTTAAAGACTCACTAGTAAACATAACGGTGGAGAACTAGCAAGATGCATCCACGAGCTTTCATTGACTCCCAAGACAGTTATAAGTGTGAATTAGAGTGATTTGTGGCACACGTCATGCAATAGGCCTACATATATATGCCTACATACATAGGCCTACATATGTGACCTATAGTTCACCTGGGTCATTATCAACGCCTTCCCACCGTAAGTGTAACGAATAGAAATTATTGACTCTTTCTCTGTCGTCGTTGTCGTTGTCGCTGTCGTTGTCGTTGATTACGTCTATAACATTACTTCTTGAATATATCTCCCCGCTAGCCGAGACCATCTAGTTTGTAGATGGACATTGAGACAACAAGTGAGCGTATTACAAATGACGAACTGTAGAATGGATCCAGATATTAGCACGTATAGCGGCCTCCTGTCAGAAGTGCCAGGAAGATACCATGCTGGGTCCGGGCCCACCTGCACTGGGGCCCACCTACACTGGGGCCCACCTGCACTGGGGCCCACCTGCACTGGGCCCACCTGCACTGGGGCCCACCTGCACTACATGGCCCACCTGCACCGGCCCGGGCACTTTGTCAAACCCCTGCTGTACGGGCGAGTTAAGTACCTCGTATTGCAGGCGGCGGGAACGTTTGGTTTAATACATTTCTTCTAAAGGCACTCAGGACACGGTAAGTTGCTTGTCAGATACAACAAGAAAAGCTTAGTGGGGAAATTTAGTATTCAACAGACGAGGAAATTCGCTATTTTCTTCTTTCTTGGTGTTTTAGGGGCTGACTTAATGGGTTTTTGTTTTTGTTTGTTTGTTTTTTATCTCGAGTTGGTCCAAGATAAGTCATACACGGGACGAGAACAGTGTTGAGAAGTATAATACTTTATTTGTTACGATCTACAGTTGGTTCATGGTTGATGCTCTGGCTAAATATCAAGTTTACTAGACAGAGCAAGGACAAGTGTTTTAGGGAGTGACTGAGTTATAAAGTGTCCAGGAATCGAGAAGGTGGGGGTCGGGGGTAGGAGGCTACGCCTCGCTGAACTCGCCATCAGAGAGATTACCGCTGGGCGATATGTTACAACTGTAGCCTTCTTCAACAATATATGTTCATTGAGTATGTGTGGACACTCCCGGACCCGTATTTTCTCAGTCCTTCTATCATTTACAAGCAACACTTACATCAACAAGAAAGTAGCATCAATATTAAGAGAGCATCATTAAATAGATTGGTATAATCTATGGAACTATTAGACAATACGGCAATTTATTAGACAGTTAAATGTACTAAAAACAAAGCGTAAAATTGTAAGCGGAATTTATTAACATTTGCAGATTCAGATAATTCGTACTTCTTGATCCACAGCAACGACTTTCCTAAAGCGACTCGATAGTCGATATCCTCTGTGGCAAATGTACAAAGTTCAAGAACTCCAAGTGCTTCATTCGTGTCGGTTGCGTACTTGTAGTTTATTACTTGTGCATTACCAACACAGTGTGAAGATATTTGATATGTTGCACCACTTAAAGGAGATGTGTCGAGATTCCGGGCAGACTACAACGCAACAGTGAGAGCTGACATATAGCTTGGGGAATACTAGAACGAGTCAACACGTCGCCTAGAAGCCCATGCTGTTCGGTCTCAGTCGCAGGCGAGTCGAGAGAGGAAGTCACGTTTGTGAGATGTGCGTGAGAAGCCAGACTAAAGTTTATTTATCCTTGAGATACAAAGTGACCATCGACGGACGCGTCGGGTATATGGGTATGAGAAAGCTGCTAAGGGTTGTCGCGTGAAGTCGTAAAATAGACCATCCTAGAAGCTGAGGGTTTTCTACCTGCTGTATTCTCTTCCTGTTCTATTGTTCTATTTAATTATTGATATTTTTTGTTTAATTGCAAATATCTAATAACGTTGTTAAAATATTAAGCGTGCGTCTTGAATGTTATTTGCTTGGACGAAATTCTACGATAAAAACTGACTGAGTTACGGATAATGCTTCTTTTGTTAATATTATTTAGTAATATAATAATATTTTTATATTTCAGTCAGTTTTGATCGTAGACACTAGGGAAAAAAACGCATTTCATAACTCAAGCTACACATTTGAACCACGTTATTAAATACATGCAATTATAAAAAAAATATTTCGCTGAATAAATTATTTTTATCACAATAGATTTGAAATGTGCGGAGGCAGGTAGAAAAAAAAACATGTTCGCTCCCAAATTCGGTCACGCCAAAAAAGGTGGAAAGGGAAAAATGCAGACAATAGACGGGACGACCGATCCCGGTCTCGTCCGCGGATGGTCACTTTGTATCTCAAGGATATATACACTGTAGGTAGCCGAGATGTGAGGTGCATCCAGGACTCTGTAGTATACTGGAATATATTGCAAACTGTCTTGAAAGTATACTTATTACTTACTTACTTACTTACTTATTAAAGCTAAGGACGAGCTATAAGTAACTCACGCATCACGCATCGTCAATAAAGTTGATGGCTGCAGAAAGTTAGATGAAAAATAAGCGAAACGTTTATTGATTTATATTTTATACAACCGTTCCCAGGAATATTGATAAACTCTCTTTGGTTAATAATGGTGTCATTTGCCTACATATTGCACATATATGTACAATAAATACTAGGTTCTTGGGCAAAACCGCGTCTAAATGATGAACCAGTGCAAAGACTGGGCGTCCACCGACGTTTCGTCTCATCTATGTCAGACATCATCAGGGTGACTGTGACTTCACGAAGGTTAAAGTCACAGTGGCTGGCACGCGCGCGACCGCCTCCTTATATATCTGAAAAGGTGCGGGGCGGCGCGGGTCAAATCTAAAACCATGATCTCGTCCCTACTCTATTGTAGTGAAACCTTTTTACTACGGCTTGCTTCTTGCCCTACTGGGGTTTCTTGTGAATTATTGGATCAAAATCCACGCTGTTATGATGGTATAATAGACAGAAATTAAAAAAAGAACGAAATCGCTTTTTATTACAATCCACATTCTGCCCATCCGCCCTTTATGATTCACAAACAGACGCAAGAAGATTAAACATTATGAAACAAGGAACCACAATATTTCTCTATTTAATTTCATTTATCTTAGAATATTGTGTAAAAAGAGAAGAGTTACTAGAAGAGCTTGCTAGTAGGTTCAGCCCCCCCCCGCGGTGGTAAGCCCGCTCATCAAGCTTACCACGAGATAATTTTAATTGGATATTTAAAACATAGAGAGCACAAGATTGCACGAAAGCAAAACGAAAACAAAAGACTCGAATAATAAAATGTTATAATTGGTGGAATGGTGCAAGTCCGAAGTTAGAGGAATTAACGTTGTAAGGCAGAGTATTTCAAATTAAGACGAAATACATAGAACGCATAGCTAAATAGCTATTTTAATTAGCACTTTTGGTGTTGATGTACAGCAGAATTGAAGATGAACATTCTTGTATGAGTAGTTAATGCAGAAGCGCGCAGTGCATGTTGCAGACGTTTGCTATCAAGACGTTTGGATATACGAAACTGAAACGTATATTCCTCTGTTTATGACTTATGTTTATGACAATTTAGTATTGAGTTGTTTTAAATATTATTATGATCTGCATTTCATATAGAAAGAAGTTAAAGTTAACATATTTTTATTTAGTTTCATCATAAATCACGAAACTCACATTTAGTCACAGAATGTTGTCTTCAAGATACGATCTCACGTTTAAATAGGGCATACCAAGCAATACATACAAATAACGTGGAAAGATGTTAAAAGCACATGTTAAAAGTGATTGGGTTTGTTTTGTATGTTGGTATGAAACCGTCTTAATTGTTTTTTTGTTCTTGTGCTGTTTGTTTGTCAATGGTTGATGAAAGCATCTGCAAAGATATTAAAATATTTCTTATAATTCATGTAGCTATATTAAAGCTATATTAACTGCCACCGTAAAAGTAAACTTGTGGCCCAAAAATTTGTATTTGTTTATTTATTTTTATTTTGTATTTATAAATGCATCAACTTGTGGAGCTTATCCCGTTGATGAGACGCAGACACACCAAGCCTGGATGACTTTGTAGTTCAACCTCCATACATCTGTTCACAGTGCACACACCCTTGGTAAAGACTTTAGAACGTTCGTTCATGGCAGGCAACTTCTGTGCAGTTACTGGTACACTTCCCACTTTAAAGTAAGGTAAATACTAGCATAGGGCTACACAAGGTGGTATTTGTTTAAGCATTCTACGAGTTGAGTCTCCTGTAAAAACCTTCACATGAAGTTTTGATAAGTTAAAAAAAATAACGGCTAGCTCGAATTTACCAAAACAAAATTCGCTCAACAATACATAATAATACGATATCAATTTTCAGAAGCAATTTGACCTGGATATAAAATAATACAAAATTGTCTGGACCGGCACCTCCACCAAAATACTAAAAAAAAATTGCTACCCGAAATCGGATACCTTTTTTGACATCGGATCGGCCTCCAAATACACGACCTGACACGACATTTCGGGTACCCGCACACCACTAATAGTAGGATTTGAAAGATTTTCAGAAATTTGAAAAGCGGCTTTTCTTTCAAACTTAATTCATTCGCAGCTCGAAACATTAGAGATATAATATATCAGACCCCTTATTCCAACATACGTCGGGTCGGGGGGTGACGAGTCACCATTTTCTCGGGCTACTGCTTATCAGTGCTTGTATTATACATTTTTCACAACACGGCGAAATTACCTGCAAAATAGATATTACTGTTTTCCTTTTCGATTTAAACATTTCTTTATTTTTTTCATGTGAAGTGAGTGCATACTTGTCCATGTCGTCATTGATACGACGAAAGAACTAAGAGATTTTTCATATTTGTCGTGTGTTTGTAGGAACACGGAAGCAGTAAACTTTGATCCTCGCGACCGGACCCAGTGGAGCGACAGGCGGGGGGAGGGGAGGGGGGCGACCCCCAGCAGAGTTAAGAGGACTTCTTAAAGAAAACAATATCGGTAACGGAGGTGAAAACAAAACTCGAGGGCCCGGACCCGAGTCGTTGATAGAAGAACACACACAAATCGAATCACGTGGCGAGTGCAGTCTATCGATCTCTACCGATCAGCGGCGTATCCAGGGGGGGGGGGACAACCCCCCCCCCCCCCCGATTGCCAAAAAAGTTTGAAGTGCACTTTAACGTTTCAATGGAGAATATAGAATAACAGTTTCATTGCAATACTAAAGGCAATTTATACCATCTGACCAAAAGAGGATTTTAAAAAGTTGTCATTGTGATGCTTGAAAACGCACAGATTTTCACCAAACTCACCTTGAAGGAGAAAACTTTTAGATTAAAAACATGATGATGCTTAAAACGAGCAGATTTTCACCAAAATGACATTGAAAGAGATTTTAGTAGATACAAAGTTGGTGATGCTTTAAAACGCGCAGATTTTCTCCAAAATGACCTTAAAAGAGAAAACTTGTGGATTAAAAACAGGATTTTAGTAGATAAAAAGTTGGTCATTGAGATGCTTGAAAACGCAGTTTTTCACCAAAATGACCTTGAAGGAGAATTTTTTTCCGGGGGTTGACCCCCCCACTTATCCTTCAGTACATCTATGAATTAATTGGTGGAACCCCCCTTTTTGAAATCCTGGATAAGCCACTGCAACCGATCGCTGTACGTGGTGTGGTGATGGCGTCGGCGTCGACATGGTGGGCTAGGAACACGCTTGATTCAAGCCTCCACTGAAAATAAGCTGTGTAACTGATTGAGAGGACTCTTAATACACGCATACATTAGTTATTGCTTTAACCCTTACAGTGCCTGATAATGGAACAAAGCGCGTCTCTACAGAACGTACGATATGGGAACATTATCTTGTTATTATCTCGACTAAACACGAATAAAAATTATCATGGTGGTGTCTTGAATTGGTTTAATTTAACCCAGAAATAATATTTCATGCAATTCCAAAATGAGAACATTCAAACTTACCAGGGATTGAACCCGGGTCTCAATCCGTGTTTTTTAAATATGTTATGTATTGTATTAAATGGCTATTGGCGTTGTCGCTGTTTTAAAATATAATTTGAATTTGCGTTATAGGTGAAAACTGTGTACTTTCCAAATTCTAATAACTGATGCTTCTTATTGTAAGTCTCATACGAACATATATGTACCGGTACTTACTTCTGTGTTATTAGAATCGTTGTCGCTTTTTTTCTAGTCCACCTACAGGCAGACATTCCAATAATCAACTCTATTTGCACACCGCCCTATAGTTCAATCTGCCTACCGTCTGTAGGCGAATCCTGCGGCTACAACTCACCGAGCACATATTGAAATTGAAATTGTTTGATAATAATGATATAGATTCGTTTGATTAGTTGGAAATAAAATCCGTTGCTCCTGCTGCTGCGTATGAAATGTTTCGCGACGTGCGGTCCAGACTCTGGGGAAATGTGCACGCGGCTTCAGACTCGACAGCAGGCGTGCAACCTTACCAAACAAAATCCCATCCCTCTTACGCGAAATATATTAATTCTATTTTTCTAGCAAGAGCAGCCAAAAGAAGTTTCAATCCAACGTCATGAATGTGAGCTTGGTGAACTTGAAAATTACGTATCAGTTCCAGGTCAGTCGACGATTTCATTTGAGCTCATCATTCAGCAAGAAATAAGACCAGTGTTGTGTACTGTGTACTCTGATAAGCAAAGAACAAGCCAAGATAGCTGAATACAGGGGTGTGCTACGTGCCGGTACTCTTGTCTGTGAATGATAGGTTGTGGATAATACTTGGACATCGTTTTAACATAGATATTGTTGCTGTCATCTGCCTACTGAAGAAGTATAGTATAATACGGTTTTTCCAAAATCATAACAATATCAATGTCAATCCATAACTCGAATGAATGTTTCCAACATTGTGATTTAGAAGTCAAGTGGTTTATACTGTGACATTTCTTATTGATAAACACGTTCTTAGGAATCCACAACTTCTGTAGGCATTTCCGACAACAGAAAAACTAATCAAAATATTTTCTTTCCGCACGGGAATTTAATAAATAATCTTTATTGTGTTGGCTCATCTACCACCGAAGCTAATAGAGGTATTTCATAAGTTGTGTATATACTTCCGCTCAGAAGACGGATAAACAGGCAGACAGATCCGGGCTGGATCATACTGTTTGCTACAACACTTCAACTGAATGAGTTTGTCGTTTTACGAATATTTCTACGAATGCAGCCCTAGGCTATACAGTTGGCAAATTAAACAATTTAAACGAGAATCGAAACTTTAAATAAGTAAACAAACAAGAAGAAAAGGAAACCTTCACGGGAAAGAACGTTCCGAAAAAGATGTTGGTTGTGTGTGGGGAATGTGTAAGAGTGTAATTAAGTTAAAATATATTTGCGAGCGAATGATTTTCTCAAATTATCATTGCCTGACAACATATTACAAAGTTTATAATTGTAAATTAAAGTAGTTAATCAAGTCAGGCAGGCAAGTTGCGATACAATAGTTTGCGATTCGGAGATTTGTGGATTGAAAGTGTCAACCATTCACTGTGTAATAGCAGATAAGCTCGCAGGCCTACCCCGCACATTATACTCAAGGTGTATTCCCTCAGATCCCTATAGAGACTCGGACTATGACCACATAGGCTGACCGGTCTGCCGATGACAAGTTCATTAAACTAGTAGCACTAGAGTCAGCTTCCGTTTCCCTTGTCTTGTGCTAGGCTCAAGACAGGATCTCCGTCCTCTCCTGTGATTCTAGATGGGAAGCCCCCCCCCCCCCCATTCCACCACCCTGTTATCCAAATCAATATTTGCGTAATTAACTACTTGGAATACGTTTCAAAGGAAGGTTTCACTGATATAAGATTTGGTTTTAATTAGAAGAAAATATTGAAACTCTTTGGAGTTAAAGTTTGCGAATATTGAAAGATACTGATCATAACAATTGAGGAGAATGTTTTGTACAACCACGTAAGAATGCTCGATGTACAATCACATCTGTTTACCACGAAGGACACTGTTACTTCTAGCTGATTTGTGATAGATCAGGGATAAAATGGTTCTGAATCTTACCACTGCACAATAAAATAACATTTACAACGTGAGAAAACAAAGCTAAACCAAACGCTCAATCAGCACGGGAAAACCAGATTCTAGGTATAATAATTCCGATAATCTCTAGCGAAACGATAAGAACTTTTTCCCTTCTAGACTAGGGTGGCTGGCTGATATTATGCCCTTGCCGTGAATAAAAACAATATCTCGCCGAGGATGCGCTAGAAGACACGCCGCAGACAATACATAGCCGTGCGTCTCATCATAAAGCATGATTGTGAGAGTCTTGTACGAAACAAATGTTTTAAGAGACACTTCCCTAATGAAAGAGGCGCGATGTTTGAACGAAGGCGCTGACAGATGAATGTTCTTTTATGCATTGTCTCACAGATCTTAATCAGAGTGAAATTCGAAGCAACTCCTTTCAGCTGCATGTATACCCTATTCAAAATAACATTTCTACGTCTCCCCCCCCCCCCCCCAAAGGTCAGTCCTACTCTGATTGTGTCTCGACTTGAGTGGCCATTGTCGTCGACGGACGTGGAGAAAAAGCGCGTTTCTTGGCAAGCCCAAGCAGGGGCCAGGCGATTCATTCCGGTCAGCATGGCACGGGCCATTGTCTTACCCCCCCCCCCCCCCCCCCCCGCCGTAGGGCGGTCACTCAGTTGCTCAGGCTTGCTTTTCATCTCACGACCTCGATTCAAGCAAAGATTTATTGTGGTGTGTTGATGGTTTCGAGCCGTGAGAAATACGAATACTGCTCAACTTCTCTCGGTCAGAGTTTAGACTGAAAAACGTGATTTTGGACTCTTTTAGGGAAAGTGTTTCATGTTCAAAGTTTTCACACATTTGAATACATAAAATAATGTTTTACTTGTGTGTGTAGGCCTATATACAATTATTTTAAATTTTAAAATGATAAATGTTAAGTAGAAGTTTGACCGTGAGGACATTTCTGGAGAGGTTAAAAGTAAATTTTCGAGTACCTTGAAGTTCTTTTTTATTTGAGCTTGCCCAACTCTAAATTTAAACGCATACCTTCACAACTAATTGCATTTAAAAAAGTACATTTTCCAAACAGAAGTGTAAGACGCCAATTGTCATGTCATAAATATCCCCGAGTACATCGGAAGAACCAACACAGACATATTTATGTTTCTCTCTTGTCCACTTTATATAGACCATGGACAATAAAACAAACTATATCAACATTAACAACAAGTAATTATGTTTAAAGATGATCAAACTCAATCTGATAAGACTGCATGTGGAGATTTGGTAGATTTTTGTTCAAGGTTGCAAATTACGTTGTTATAAGTTTGAACTCCCACTCCCATGCAAGCATCTTGATACCATGGCCTTCTTTTATTATTTGGTGGGGGTTTTGATTGACGTTTGAAATTTTGACGCTCAATACTTAATATCAAGTATCAAATATCAATAAACACTCCAAGATATTTGATTCATTTATACATCAAACCGACAAAGAGTGTGATGATGTTTAGATTATTGCTTTTAATGATAGCATTTGTGAACTTTACACATGTCTTTATTTGTAACAGAAAATAATTCCACTAGTTCAAATATAATATATGGTCATCACTCATACAAAGAAATACGCAAACGAAACAAACTTCAACACCAATACAAACACCAATAAATATGTATCATGTCACTTTTCTCAAATATGATAAAATATCTTACAAAATTGTAATTTTCCAGCGTTCGTAAAACAATGCTAAAAATTATTTAAGGCTAATATTCGTTTCAAGTGACCTCAGAAGATGTACCAATGTATTGAACTTAAATAACACAAATCTTGACACAAGGTCTTAAGTGTTGTTAGAGATTTCATTTGGACTCTGGTTACACAAGACAGAGCTTCCTTTCATTACGAACATTGACGTGGTTCATTGAAGGAGTTTACTTAGTGTTTTCTCGCTTAAGAAAACATTGCAGAGAGAGAGAGAGAGAGAGAGAGAGAGAGAGAGAGAGAGAGAGAGAGAGAGAGAGAGAGAGAGAGAGAATCCGCACGCTTTGTGCTAAACGAACAGAAAGTCAGAAAGTATTCAGTCAAATTTAAAATGAAACATAACTTTGATCTATATCCGTCAAGCAAACGATTAACTTCCATTTTCTAATTCGTGAAATGAAAAAAAAAACATTTCGTAAACCCCCCCTCGCGGTGAGAGAAGAGAAGGAGACGGAAAGGCGAGTGTGCTTTGTATTCAAGTGACAGTTGATTCCAGTGTTAAGTTAAATGGAGCGTAGCAAGCCGCTCAGAGGGTAGGTTCCAGTACCCCCACGGACCGTGTAAGCATGTATTGCTACAGTCGGCACTGGCGATTGGGAAAAGAGAATCGAATTGTATGTGTTCGTATTCGCAGGGGCCATTCCCTTGGAGATCCACTTCAAATTAATGGTGCAGTCGAGGCGGATTCCAGGGAGGTTGGACTCAGGGCTCAAGATAACATCGACTACTTCATCAATCAGCTAGCCAGCAGGTGGTGAGGAAGTCAACTCTCCGGGAAGTACTGACTACCTCCACGGCATTCAAACAAAACACACCATTATTTCTTAATAAACAAAACAATTTGAATATTTAATAAAAAATTCTGATATAAAAGTTTTCACGGCGACAATATCAAAATAGGGGTCTACTTTAATCACCTAGCCCAGGCCTGGGATAATATACTAATTTTCGTAACGTTTCACTGAAATCCGAACAAACAAAAGTTAGATTCACAATAATTTTAAAACGCTATTTTGATCAGAAAGTAACTGAGCAGGCATTAAAAAGTTGTGAACAGTAAATCCTGTGATGACCCGGCACCTCCACCAAAACACTGAATAAATCACAAGTTTGCTACGACCCGGCACCTCCACCAAAACACTGAATAAATCACAAGTTTGCTACGACCCGGCACCTCCACCAAAACACTGAATAAATCACAAGTTTGCTACGACCCGGCACCTCCACCAAAACACTGAATAAATCGCAAGTTTGCTACGACCCGGCACCTCCACCAAACACTGAATAAATCATAAGTTTGCTACGACCCGGCACCTCCACCAAAACACTGAATAAATCACAAGTTTGCTACGACCCGGCACCTCCACCAAAACACTGAATAATCATAAGTTTGCTACGACCCGGCACCTCCACCAAAACACTGAATAAATCATAAGTTTGCTACGACCCGGCACCTCCACCAAAACACTGAATAAATCACAAGTTTTCTACGACCCGGCACCTCCACAGAACTCTATCTAGAGAAGCACGGAATAAACTAATATTTGCTAATTTCCCCCTTAAAAAGTGATACATTCTTATTGCTTCAGTTCAATCTTAAAACCAACTTTGTATACAGATTTAAGACAATTTTAACTTTTGCGATGGAGACACAAATGAAACAGCGTGAAAGTCGTACCTTAATTGTTAAACAATTGAAATTGAATGAATGGAAAACTGATTGTATATGATGTATGAGTCAGTGAATAAATGAATGAAGGAATGAATGAAAGTAGCAGTAAATATAGACATTGATAAACAGTGTATCGTTCTTGATATCTTCATTGAAGCTTATTCCGACCCTGTTTAGCGAACTATCAACCGTTAAATACAATTGAACAGCTATCTGGCTCAGGAATAAGAAACTGCTAAATATAACCTGTTGTAAACAAACTTGTATCGGTTTGCTAACCGCCAGTGTCAAACCAGCGAGACGTCAATGTTTGTGGGTTATATCTCGAGAACGCTCACCACATCAATCAGGCTGCAGCGCAACCAGCACGCCGGTTCGTTAGGCAATATCGCTTCATGAGCTAAGTGTATAACGTGGAAATCGGTAGACTTTTCTTTTGTTTACACACTTTCCTGATTAGAAAGCAAACAATAGAGATCCAGTAGAAATATCATATTGAAACCTTTTCTCGTACAATTGTTTGGAACCTATCCTACAAAACTGCATCAAGTTTTTTTTTACAATTTGTCCAAGTTCTGTAAAAATCCTTTTGATTTGAAAAGCTCTTTCAATACGTAGATTAATAATTCATTAGTTAAGTTTGTAACCTTTTCATCGAACCATATTTTTTTTTTAATCAGTGCAGCTAAACATACTAGCACGGTAATTGTAGAACAGTTTTATTACTAACGCAAACTAAGAACAGACATATGTATAGGCCTACTAATATTTAGAACATTGTGTGTCAAGAAATCTGTTATCTAACGATTCTAATTATTCGTTTCTCTATAGGAATAACATACGTCCTGAAGTGTTTGAAGCTTCTCGTCTATATGAACGTAATAACGTATATATTTAACGTTTACAATTATTTACTTCAAGCGTTTTACAGAAGTTCCGGTTTTCCTTGACGACTGACACAACATAAGTCAGATTCCTGTTTACATGTGCGACTTACCCCATAACATTATGTCAGAATCCTAACTTAGTTGGCATGGAAGCAAATGAAATTACATATTTTTTTAACAAAAGTTTGTTACATGTACAGAACAAGAATGGATATCCTAAAGATTTCTGTGTACACCAGCGATCATAAGTTAATCGAGGGGTCTGGAAGATACCTACCGTTATCGACCTCGCTCGTGAATGTTCGGCTCGTTCCGGCGTCGCTTTATTCACAGCGCTATCACTCCATGACGTCATCTAACAGGCCGCGAGGAAACATGGCGGACCTATTTTACGTAGCATCTGGCATATTGGGACTTTAAAAACACTGGACCCAGGGCGTAGTTAATACTAACACAAGGTTTGTATATATTATTGGATTCACCAAACACTGCATAACCTTAGCGCAGGCTTATTTCAAGTGTAGAAATCAATTAGGGATAGTTTTTCTAGTGACATAAATAGGGCAAGACGTCCACACGTTGATAATGCGCTGGGGCCAGAAGAGTGTATTTAGTGCTAGCTAAGTGTGACATTTAAAGCTGCCTAATCCGAGATTTGCCGAGTGAGTGTCGGCAAAAGATTACCCTTGATTTACTTCTGACGCCGATCGTGCGTACTGTAAGTTCTTAACAGTGATTTAAAATAACTGTCGACTGTTTCTTTATTCTTGACTATTTAAGGTGTAAACATCCATGGTTGACAACGATCCACAGGTTTTCAAATGCTTGGAATTAAAAGTAGGTATTTCTTATGCGAGGTCCCATTAGTTCGAGGCCTACGAGCCTTGCACTCCGCGGGCAGCAAGTAACGAACAAATAATGCAGAAGGGCTCGGAGTCATGGGCTTCCTAGACGAGACTCGACCTATGTAGATATTTGTATATACGCTCGGGGGCTTAAAGAATGATTCCACGTCGAGGAGCCCGTGCAGCGAGCGTTAGATGAAAGGAGGGCAGATTCTATGAGCCGACATCTATCATAGTGTGCGCTCTGCTCTGACTAGTTATTCTAAAGCCGTTTCATTGCAGAAATGTGGAGAAATATATACAAACTGAAATTCTGTGTCCAAGATGAATTTAATATACAATTTAATTAGCGATGCTTCTTAGGTATCTTTATTGAAATGTGATAATATATTATAATACATTTCTCTAAATAACTAAATACATATTATTTGTGACTGTAGACTACTGTTGAAGAATTGTATAAAAATCAGAATGTATTATTAGGAAATGCATTTAGATTGCACAATAACTAACATATTATATCTTTGAGCTAAGGAATTTAAGAGATTATATTCACTGAGAATATACACACAATCAGTAGCAGAACTTCGTTTCATGGACCTGCCCGCAAAACTTCAATGCCGCCCCCCCCCCCCCAAACAGATACACACATATACATAGGGTTTAGTGTTGAATTCAGTCTTTTCATCCCTGGGACCAAGTACGGGGGGTTTGGGGGGGCAAAGCTTCTCCGAAAATTTTGAAAACCTGGATTTTAGAGTGCGTTTAGTGCATTTTAGAAAAGAGTTGTGGGCTGAATGCAATACCAATATAATGTAGTTTTTGTGTGTTGTTGTGTTGTGGACACTAAAAGTTCCTAAATATCCGCTAGATTTCACCTTCAAACCACTAGATTCACAAAACGGTCATTTTAGCAACGAAAACAAATAGGCCTACAATATTTTCCAAACAGAATGAATACTGTTTTTTTTTTACTGTTTTTTTTAACTATTTTTTTTAACGGGGCCCCTTAAATTAGCGGGCCTTGCGGGCGCCTAGTTCCGCCACTGCACAAAACACAAAAGCACAAGAAGTTTCGACACGCATAAGAACGTTGCCACTGACTTCTTCCTAGTGATCAAGTTCTCGTGCTTTTATGTTTTGTACATTCTCTATTTCACGTTTATCTCTCAGCTTTCATCACACCTCAAAAGTACACTATCGGATTCCATCCCAACACTATAAAATGTATTTTTATGTTATAAAACTTCGCTAATTACAATTCAAGGTATACGCAAGGTAGGCTTGAATTCTCCCAACCTGGGTCGTATTAACAGAACTATCGCTAATGACTTTCTGAACGCGCAGTCTTCTCCCAGCCTGTTCGATCTGAGCACAGCTTCTTTCCTTCACAGGCTGCAAGATAATGTTTAACACGGCTAACGAGAAGTGTGGACTTCGGAGGCTACGCGGATTACTGCCCGGGCGTTTCTCTTCAAAGGTGAATTATTAAACACGTTATTAAGCGGTGCACGCATCTCATCACGCGCATTGCTATTTGCACAGTCTTCGTTTTAGGCAAATCTGTGTCTTCGCAAGGCAAAACGTTATTTTATAGCCACCGTATCTGAAAGTTATAGCTTTACTCTTGTAGTTGCTTTTTGTAGTTTCATTGAAATATATAAGTTATTGGTTTTTCCTGCATGGTCCTTTATAAGAATCGTTACAAAGTTTTTATATTCTACTTCAATAATTGATGGGCAAGTGTACGAAAAACAGAGCGAAATGTTTTCAGCTTCTTCCATGCATTTTAAAAATGTTGTCGATAAATACAGAACAAAGAAAAGAGATATATTTTTATTTCAAGCCTGGCTGTAAATTGTTGGCTGAAGCTTAGTTTCAGGTCGCGTCACGTCACTCACTACTCTTGAGCTCCATGGAGTAAACCATGACTCAGAGCTTAATTAAACTGTCTCTTTTACAACTTGGCCCCGGATTCTACAAAAATAAAAGGCTCATTTGTCCTAAAAACCTGGCTAAGCATATAAAACACACAGCAGAGCTTTCAACCGTATTCTAGAAGGGTGAGAATACTTTTCAACGTAACCTGCACAATTGATCACCTTAAAGTGAGCAATAAAATAAATTTAAAGGAACTATTCACTAAATGTTTTGAAGACAAAGACTAATAGTAATTTTGAAGTAATATTCCTTTTAAAATTTTATTTCGTAAAAAAGGAACTATTTCAAAGTAATTTTGTACCTATAGGCAAGAGCGACGAGTGACCGTCGTGCTAGCGTCCACTGACTTACCAGCTATGAACTGCAAGCTGCCCGCTATCCGCGCCGATCCCGCATGGACTACGTATGTGATACAGCACGCGCAACCCTATTCCCAATGTGCTATTCTCGGAAAAGAATCCTAATAAGTGTTTAAATAGCTGACAAAGTATTGGGGCAGCTGTAAGCCGTTACACGAGGAGTTTATAAGAGGCTTGTCTCCCTCTTCCTTTTCTTTTCTTTTCTCTCTAAACTCTTTTCCAAACTCCTTAGGGAATATTTCGTGGAGAGTTTCCATATCCCTGTAGAGACATTGAGTTTTACCTCCTCAATATTATACGATACAGCCGATAATAATACTAAAATACTCTACCAGAGTTTTGGAAGGTGGAAACAGAACAAAATATTACGATATTTTGGACGAAAGTAGCGAGTTTTCATTTTGTTTTTTTATTCTGTCAACTTGGCTGTTGGCGCTGGCTGAGTGACCAGGCTAATCCACTCAACATGGATTTATAGCCATGCTGTTTGGAATAATGAATGCAACCACGTAGTTGAGTGTGGACGTGCGAGAAATATAGCGTACTGCAACACCCTCGCTGGAATTAGCTGGAGTAGTGAGTTTCCCCCACAATTCACATTTCCAAAGACTCGAATAAAGTGTTGGGTCTTAACTCAGTCGAAAGCACAAATTGCGTGACGAAAATCCATTAGGGATCGCGCTCACAAAACAATAAGTGTGCATGGACCAGAGTAAATAGCGAGAAACACGGATATTAAGGGGCAACCTCAGCTCACCAGGTTTTGAGTGGGGAGCAAGCAAGCATGTTCCAAATTCGCAATTGTTTGTAACTAGGAAAAACGCTAAAGTCCCGCCGCGTTGATGGATGAGCTTTTTAAAGGCTTTAGTTTGCGTGGGATATCTTTACTTTTGCAAGTGCTTTGTTTTGCTGCCTACGCATTCTAGGTGAATGTTGTCAAGTTTCTTTTGTTTCTTGTCAATTGGTATTATTTACCCTAAAAAACTTGTATTAAAAGCTTTATTTCTTTGGATTCTGGCTAACTTTTTCAACTTTTTCTTTCAAAAGGTACTACATCACCATAACCTTAATGTCCATGTACAATACTAGGAAAACGCTAAAGTCCCGCCGCGTTGATGGATGAGCGGTTTTTTGTAAGTTTTTTGTTTGCGTTTTTTGCGTTTGTTTGCACTTTTCCTTTGCAAGTGCTTTTTGAATGCATTGTAGGTGATTGTTGTCAAGTTTCTATTGTTATACTTGTTAATTGGTATTATAAACCTCAAAAAAACTCATATTAAAACCTTTGTTTCTGTGGATTCTGACTAACTTTTTCAACTTTTTCTTTCAAAAGGTACTACATCACCATAACCTTAATGTCCATGTGAAATCTTAACGTTGTAGTCCCACCCGTTTGGTCAGAATCGGTCCAAATGTGACGAAAATATCTCACTAAAAATTAAAAAAAACTAATATTAAAACCTTTTTTTCTATAGATTCTAGCTAACTTTTTCAACTTTTTCTTTAAAAAGGTACTACAACACCATAATCTTAATGTCCATGTGAAATATGAACGTTGTAGCCCCACCCGTTTGGTCAGAATCGGCCCAAATGTGACGAAAATATCGCACTAAAAATCGAAAAAAATCGTAAAAGTACGATATTCATGAGAAATATTTCTTCGATTGTACCCAAAAACAATACACCTCTAAGTTCAGAGAAAACGAAGGTCCGGTCAAATTTTCATCAAGATCGCATATGCCGTTTGCCCGGAATCGAGCGAACAAACAGACGGAAAAACAAAAAAAAAAAAAAAAACAAACAAAAAAAAAAAAAAAAACACCCGAGCTAAATTTTTTGGGGGGTCAGTGAAATTGAAGTCTTCGCTTCCGCTCGCTACGCTCGCTACGCTCATCCAATGAACGTTGTAGCCCCACCCGTTTGGTCAGAATTGGCCCAAATGGCACGAAAATATCGCAACAAAAAGTCAAAAAACGTAGGGATTAAAAGCTTTATTTCTCTCGCAATCCTGGCTAACTTTATCAACTTTTTTCTTTCAGAAAGCAATACATCACCATTACCTTAATGTCCATGTGAAATATTTACGTTGTAGCCCCACCCGTTTGGTCAGAATTGGCCCAAATGGCACGAAAATATCGCACTAAAAATCGAAAAAAATCGTAAAAGTACGATATTCATGAGAAATATTTCTTCGATTGTACCCAAAAACGTGGCAAGTCTAAGTTTAGAGAAAACGAAGGTCGTGTCAAATTTTCATCAAGATCGCATATGCCGTTTGCCCGGTAGAGAGCAAACAAACAGACGGAAAAACAAAAAAAAAAAACAAAAAAAAAAAAAAAAACAACGGAGCTAAATTTTTTGGGGGGTCGGTGAAATTGAAGTCTTCGCTTCGCTCATCCAAAAATTGTAATAATTCTGCCAATTTTGTAAATTTGTTCATGCATAAAAATGTTATCACATAAATTTCGCGGTATTTTACTTGATTCCACCAATCGGCAAAACAAGTAATAATATACAAAAAGCGGCAATGTTTTCAATCACCAAACCCATTTATTAATAATGTTTAATATAACATGGATGGATTTAATTTCAAGTCGTGAATATGTAATACAAAAACTCAATTTGTTCACTTTTCTACAACTCTAGGTAGATCATAGTACTGAGTACTGATATGATATAATCATAGTACATACTACTACTACATGTGCTATGTCAACAAGACGCAGGTTGTTAGCAACAGTATTAGTTTGATGGGGGGGAGGGGGGTCAAAGTTGCGATGAAATGTGCACATATTTCTTGTCAAGTATAAGTATTGGACCAACTATTGAGCTCCAATTCACATGACTTTAGCTTAATACCAATTACTTCATTCTTAATTCTAAGTGGGGGATTTACATTCCAAAGAAAGCAGACAAGGAGAAAAGTGTTTAATATTATGAAGGGGGGGGGGGGAGTTATGCAGGCATCTAGCCCCTGCATGTTCGAAGTTCATTCGTGGTAGGTGCTCATGATGTGACGTAATAGCGAAGCAGTGATTTGTTCAATTTAGAATTAAAGCCGCATTCCTGTACATTTCACTCTTGCTAAGCCCAGGGGAGAGATTTAACCCCGCGTTAACCCAGAGGGTAGTTACAAGAGTGGGGGGAGGGGGGGGGACGTTTCGGCTAAGTAGACAACCAGAATATCTATTAAAACTTGCTACAATCGCTGTCAATCGCATGAACACGCTCACAAACCTAACATGGATTAAGAGAGCTGAATTGACGCCTCTAGAGGACTGTCCTCTATGCAATAGAAACAGTTCAATTCGAAATAATAAAGCACCTAAACTTAAATGTAAATTTATCAACAATCATCAAAACGCAAAATAGCGACTAAGTCCGTACTTTTCTCACCATACGAGAAACGAAAACAACGTTATTATCGAGCCCGTGGCATGGCGCCCCCCCCCCTTGCAGCCCCTGGGGGGGCCGCGGTGACACTACGTTATGAATCCAAAGCGACGCTCCTAGTAATAAAAATTCCCTCGTCTTTGCAGGGAGGGCTCAGGGTAAGCCGAAGCGAGCCGACCATATAAGAGGTCGTTAATCACGCTTTGATGTATTCTAAAACATGTATGGTCGCCAGGTCATTAATATCCGAGAGTTCGCTACGTGTAGCCACCCTTGTTTACGTAGCTAGGAAGCTTCACTGCATGCCCGTATTATTACACGTGTGTTTGCAATCCATGAAGAAACATTCACAGGGGGTGGGGGATTAGTAGAAGAGTTCGTTGCTCTTCCCCACTGCCCCACTCATACGAGTGTGAGATACATACTACACCGAGGCACGCGTTAGGTTGCATAGTCACCTGCTATTCCATAAGATGAGTACATTTATGGCATTATTATTGTTTATTATTACACGTCTAAAGCAATACAGACCTGGACCCATCTAGACTCTAGAGTATCTTGTCCACTACAGTTTAAATTGAGTTTGCCAGTTTTAGGTCATTGTACCAGTGAAAATCACAAAAAAGAGCCCAAATATAATGTATAGCCTGTAATGAATGGCTTGGATAAGTTTCAGAAACTCAAATTATATTGTAGGAAACCTCACAAGTTAATTCATATGAATCACGATTGCTCGTGAATATACGCTCAAAAGTTCATTAGTAGCTAACAGTTTGCGAGGTGGTTTAAATCCTGCTTGTCAAATAGCTGATGCAGCTACTCTGTCGCACCATGATGAATAGTTACAGCTTGAAACTGTTTGGATGAACGAAGAGAAGACTTCAATTTCACTCAGCCCTCAAAAAATGTGGCTGCGTTTTTTTTTTGTATTTTTGTTTGTTTGTTCGCGCTCTACCGGGCAAACGGCATATGCGATGTTGATGAAAATTTGAGGGGACCTTCGAAATCTCTGAACTTAAGACTTGTCACGTTTTTGGATACAATCGATAAAATATTTCTTATGATAATCGTACTTATACGATTTTTTTCGATTTTTAATGAGATATTTTTGTGATATTTGGCAAACGGCTACTCCGATCTTGATGAAACTTTATGGGACATTTAAAGAAACATTTCTCATAGAAATCGTACTTTAACGATTTTTTTTCAAAAGCTCATCCATCAACGCGACTGGACAAAGCGTTAGCGAAGCGGCCTAGTGGAAATATTTTCTAATCAGGGAATATGACACATTTTGGTACTTAGCAAATAGCTATTCGCTCGGCCAAGAAGCATCATACGTATTATGGAACTTTGCAAAGTTGTCAATGAAGCATACATGGACAGCCGTACAGTCATAGATTTTCAAAATTTTGTCGTAATCAGCCAGAAAAAATCACTAATATAGTCAATTATTTTGGAGTTTTTAACAAAATCAAAATTCGTGACGTGACGATAAAACAAATTTTTGAAATGTATTACTGTAGAGCCCTATATTTCCACTTCCGTGAAATATATGTTCAACTTGAAACACCTGTGGTGTCAGTCAGCCGAGCGAACAGCAATTTACCTAAAACGCATGTCATTGGAGGGATATACATTATTCCTTGAAGATTCTCTGTTCTGTCAAAAGTAAAACGCCCTCTTCCGCACACGAAAGAGATATTATAAATGTCTCAGTCTGGGCACACTCTATCCTAGAGAATGATTCTCTGCGGCGAGCGTTATAAGATACCTCCCGTGTCGGTATCCAAGTGTATTGCACGTCCGCGTGTGAGAAGTGTCACTCTGCTTGGCACATTCTTCAGGGTACATATCCCAGGAACGAGTATAAATAACTTCCTTGAGAAATATAACAACCATCCACGTAGACGAGGGATAATTCTGAGACATTCCTCTCAATGAAGCAATCTGCAGAGCGTCGGTAGGAGAACTTTAAGACCTGGATGGCAATGTGGGTGCAACGGAAGCTGGTTCTAAACAACAGAACACGTGGAGAAGGAGAACGAGTTTAGGCGCTCAGATTTTTTTTTGTAAACGGTTTATAACATCACTATCAAATTTCCCAGTAACGTTAATAAAGAATAAATCTATGTTATTCAGTACGTGCATTTCTAAATTAATTCGTTGATATTGAATAAAAAATAATAGTGAAATCACCGTAATTTACTCCATTTTGGTCAACTTCCTGAATTTACTCCAAGTGTATAGATTTTTAACTCAAATTTGCATACTGGATATTAACGTTTAAATCAATATGAACGCGCAGGTGAATTTGGTTTTATAGTAAGATAAACGGTTTGGTGGGAATTTCCAGAATTGAAATCCACGTTAAGGATTTCCCATTTTTTCACGTTTTGGACTCATGTCTCGCATTGGATCTTTAAGGCTTATTTTTGCTCCCAAATGCTGATATCAATATAAAAATACTTTATTAACATTCATGCGAAATTTGGTAATTATATTACCAACCGTTCAGAAGAAATCATCATCACCTGAGCGCGCGCATTTGAGTCGGGCCAAGTCTCCATCGTAATGAAATATTGTGTTGTAGGGAGAGAGGTGGGGGGGAGGGGGGAAGAAAGAGAGAGAGAGAGAGATTGGGGGAAATAACAAGGGCTATTTTCAAATCGTATAATTATGCAAACAAAGCCACCTTGATAAGAACTAAGAAGGCACTGAATAGTCTGTAGTGTAACAGTCGTACGTTCTTGCTGTAAGCCTAGGGACCGGAAGGTAGAGTTTTTGCACTAGGTAGGTAGGTAGGTGGCTCCGTAACACAACGCCTCACCCCCACCCTACTTTAGCACCCACCCACCACCCCTACCAACACAATATACATTTCATTTCTATTATAATGTCGTTTCCGAGGATTCGAGACAAAATAACATGCAAAGAAAACATCGCCCTAGGTCGGAAGATCCATCTCATAAACCCCATAGCCTGACTGACTGAGTGCATAGGTGCTTCTCCACACCGATAATATTTGCAAGTTGCAAGCGTGTCCCGTACAGCCAGCAACTAAGATACTTAGTAGTTTTTAATAGTTCATAATAGATACTCTATGTTCAAATGTACATATAGTATCCAGAAACAAGATCCTTCTTTAAAATGTACCTTGGGAAAAATACAAGATAATTAAAAAAGTACCTGCCAGACACAAAGATACAGTTTTTGTAACCATGGTGTTGTATTTTGATACTTTACTATAGAAAAGACAAAAAATGAGAATTCAAGTACAAATTGTTAAAAATGAAAAAGCAAATTTTGGGCAAATAAGCATTCAAACTATACTTTTACACATGGAATCTTGGAAAAAGTACCTTGTAATCTAAAAATCGTAAATACTTCCAAATCAAATATATACAGATAAAAGGTATTTATTTTTAAAATGTATCTAGGTACAGGCAATCGATATACAAGTCAGCACTGCCTACGATCATGTTGTACTGACTAATGCTACTTGACTTCCAATTAGAGGCACACCATAGCAACCCAGCTTCAGAATATATTCACGGAGTTTCGATCTATGCCACCGGAAATCCGGTCTCTAGATTTCCCAAGGGCTTTGATCAGCGGCATAACGTGCCAATACAGAGTTTTATGCTGCTGTTAGTAATTCGATGCAACGTTTTAAATACAGGGCTAGAGGTTGAGGCCTACCACAAGGTTACATGCACTGACATGCGGTGCGGCAGGACCTACTGAGTACTGACGTCAACGCACAGTGCAATGGGCGTGACCACAGAGTCCGAACAAATTACTAATTGCCATTTCTAAAACTGTCTCCAATTGATGATGATTGGGCTCTTTTCGTCTTTAATGCACTTTGGCTATTCGAGACGATGAGTGGTGATAGAAGAGGACGAAGGGTGAATAGAAGGAAGGAGGAGAAACCCGGTACCGGCACGTAGCCTACTCCATTCGAAAAGTACCAACGGGACCAACGGCTTAACGTCCCATCCGAAAGGACGGTGTAACCTTGACAGCCATATAGGTTCCTTCACTAACCCGGACTGCCGAGCAGACGTCGAGGAGAACGAAGCCGCTACACTAGCTCTCGAACCCTCCATCAGTTTCAGGGCAGAGGTCACCTACCCTACCCCTGACCACGACCGAAAGCTGCTTAACTTCGGTGTTCGAGTGGGAACCGGTTAAACGACCTCGGCTAAACCGCTGGCTAACTTGTCTCCGAAGGCTAACACATTTTAAGTAAAGAATTGTAAAATATTTGGTTAGAATTTATCATTTCAAGATGCACGAGAATTCCTCGATAGAATCACTAACAAAACATACAATGCTATAAACGTAATTGATGATATCCTTGTTGTGTGATTGTATACTTATGTAATGTTTCTAAACATCATGATATACCACAATCAAAATGTCGTTATTTTTAATTACTAACGGTCGTGTGTGAATTACCATCTTGGCGTTCAGGTTGTCGCTAAGGGGTTTGCTGCTTCATAGTTCACAGTTCACACTAGGACACAGGCGACGGTCAAAGTCAAAGGTCTCCGTCATTAGAACAGCATTGGTTTGAGGTCGATGCACTGTTTGGCCATGCAGTGTGAGCGCTCATGTGAAACCTATGCATTTCCACCTGTGGCCATCTCCGGAGAATCAGGTTTACCTGTAGCACCTTCATAACTGCAACCTCCACAATTACACGTGTTATTTTATGGACAATTTGTAAAACGATGTCCTCTTGTAACCTTATATATACAGACCCATCCACATAAAGTTTCAACGATGATTTCGATCTCGTGGAATGTAATAACATCACATACTCAATACTCTCTCTTCTGTAATACCGGGGGGCTCAGTTCTTTCCTCCAGTAATTAGAATACTAATTAACTCGTATAGGGCCTACTTGTCAAAATTACCACGCTCTCATATTCCAAAACGTTAATTCAATTGAAGTAATTAATTAGTGATGAAATTGATTAGTGGTTATCTAATATTCCACTTGGTGGCCGTGCAGGTAGTATCGGCATTTCCATCTAGCTAATTAGTTCGGAGAGCTGTAGGCAAGATACAATAGGACGCCAATTAGCCTGCGTGTATATTAGATGCACGCTTTCATCTCGGCGTCTATTCATGTGCGCGCGGTAGACTGTGGAACATATCAGAAGAAGACAGACAGCTCGATAGCACTAGTTTTCAGGAGATGGGCGCAAAGTTTAGATTCAATCTCACATTTTGATTAAAGTTGATACTAACATTTAATTTTTTTCTAATTTAGTGCAAGTGTAGGCACCATTTCATTATGTTCATAAAAAGATTGCTCTGAAATATATATCAAGTTAGGCACATCTAAGAATTAATCCAGCTGAGAAAGCTAGAAACTCCTACTATGAAGTTCAACAAAACTATATTTAATATTGATATTAATTTATTTTTTTTTGGGACCTCAACATGTAGCAATTACTAAATACGAATTTAAAAGGGGCGCTGAGCTTTGCCCAACTCAAATGCGCGCACTCAAATGTTAATGATTTCTGCTGAACGGTTGGTGATATCATTACCAAATTTTGCATGGATGTTAATAAAGTTCTTTTATATTGATATCCCCAATTGGTATCAAAAATTAAGCCTTAAAGCTATTCCAGAGCACTCTTACCGATATTTTGAAAGTCAACGGAAAATGGCTAAAAGTTGGTTGGATGAAAGATGAACTTGAATAAAAAAGGAAAAAAAAATAACTTTTTTTTTTGGACGGGACAAAAGCTCTATTTTGGCCATTATATGCAAATTTTGGGTCATTACGGAAATGAATGTTTTAGATGCAATATTTAATTTTTAGCTATGATTTTTTTTTTAATTGCTTCAACACACACCTTTGTCTCTGGACTGAGTACAAGGGAAACTAATTTTATGAAATAACTTTTGATGAACGATTTTTTTCGTGTTCCGGTTCAAAACTATTTTTTGTACCATGTGACAAAAAAATCGTACATCGAACATTATTTCAGAAAATTTTTTCCCTTAACTCAGTCCAAAGACAAAGGTGTGTTGAAGCAATAAAAAAAAATCATAGCTAAAAATTAAATATTGCATCCAAAACATTCATTTCCGTAATGACCCAAAATTTGCATATAATTGCCAAAATAGAGCTTTTGTCCCGTCCAAAAAAAAGTTATTTTTTTTCCTTTTTTATTTAAGTTTATCTTGACTTTTAAAATATCGGTAAGAGTGCTCTGGAATAGCCTTAAAGATCCATTGCGAGACATAAGTCATAAACGTGAAAAAATGGGAAATCTAAAACATGAATCCCAATCCTGGAAATTCCCACCAAACCGTTTATCTTACGATAAAACCAAATTAACCTACGCATTCACATTGATTTAAACGTTGATGTCCAGTATGCAAATTTGAGTTAAAAAAATCTATTCCAAATTCCAGGAGTTGACCAAAATGGCGATAATTTCGGTGATTTCACTAATTTTTAATTTTTAATTAATGAATTGGATGAGCGAAGCGAAGATTCCATTTCACTACACTAGAGAAAAAAATCCTGAATGATTATTTCCTGTTTTTTCTGTTTGTATTTGTGTGTGTTTGTTAACACGATTTCGGCTAAAGCGATACTCCAATTGCGATGAAATTTTCTGGAGGCCTTCGAAATCTCTGAACTTAGAACTGCCCATTTTTGAGCGCAATCGGAAAATTATTTCTTATTAAAATCGCAATTTTACGATTTGTTTCTATTTTTAAAACATTTCTTCGACTTATAACACATACATGCTTTATCCGATTTTTATGATTTCTTCACAGAACCTTAATTTTATGAATCAAAATATTCCTGTGAAATTTGAGCGCCATCGAAAAATTATTTCTCATGAAAATCGAAATTTTACGTTTTTTCTTTTTTTAAACAATTCTTTGACTTATAACACCTCCATGCTTTATCCTATTGTTACTATTTTTTCGCAGATTGTTACGAATAAATATATTCGTGTTAAATTTTAGTGCAATCGAATTATTATTTCTTATGAAAATCTCAGTTTTACGATTTATTTCTAATTTTTTTAAATAACAATTTTTTTTTTGAAATAAATTTAAGTTAATTTTTTATTGAATTTAATTGAATTTAAAAAATTCTTCGACTTAGTAATGATTTTTTCACAGAACAACAGAAAATCCGCATAACACATGGCAGCTCAATGCACCAATTACGCTCATCCAACAACGCGCCTGAAAAAGCGTTTGTGAAGCTTCTTAGTTAATTTAGAAATACGCGCACTGGAAAGCATGGATATAGTTTTTATTAACGTTAGTGTGAAATTTGATAACGGTGTTTTAAACCGTTTACCCGAAGAAAAAAAACAGGAAGCTGAGCGCCTAAACTCGTCTCCGCTCCAGCCTCAGCGACTCCTCTTAATACTATACAAATAATATTAATATTAAGTATACTTTTAAGAATCGGGCAAATAACTGTGTTGCAATAAATGTAAATACAGTTTCGTACTGTCGTTATTGGATGAGTGTAGCGAGCGAAGCGAACATTCTATTCTACTACACTGAAGAGAAAAAAATCCGGAATGTTTTTTTCTTCTTTTTTTCCGTTTGTATTTTTGTGTGTTTGTTAACACGATTCCGGCTAAACCAATACTCCAATTGCGATAAAATTTTCTGGAAGCCTTCGAAATCTCTGAACTTAGAACTGCCACGTTTTTGAGAGTAATCGAAAAAAATATTTCTCATAAAAATCGCAATTAGACGATTTTTTTCGATTTTTAAAAACTTGCTTCGACTTTTAACACCTATACATGCTTTATCCGATTGTTTTGATTTTTTCACAGAACAACAGAAAATCTGCATAACACATGGCAGCTCAATGCACCAATTACGCCCATCCAACAACGCGCCTGAAACAGCGTTTGCGAAGCTTCCTATAGTTAAATTTTAATTAAGTTAATAATTTCTAGCCAGTCCGGACAGCTCAAGTGTACAAAGTCCAGCTCACATCGATGAGCATGCAATGATGATGCTTGCCGTGCGCACGTGCGTAAACTTATGTGATGTTTCAAGTTTGAACATAATGTGATGTAAATTGATCAGGGTCACATTGAAATCACCAAGGCAGTTAAACAAACAAGGTGTTCGCACAATTCACATCAAAGCCGCCACATGCCGACGCTTGCACACGTAGCAATCTGTTGTTTGATGAATAGCAATTAATGATGGTTGTGATGTCCACCCCATGTGACCCCGTCTCTCTTGTCTCGCAGAATCAGCTGGCGTCTAGGTATACGGCTTTACACTACATGACACTGTTGACCGTGTGTCCTTAAAAACCCAAGTATATGTGAAATACAATAATTTATTTAGAACAATAACGAGTATACGGGAGTAATCAAAATAGTGAGCGAAGCAGTGGCGTAACTACCGGGTGCGCAGGGTGCGCAGTGTCACTTGGGCCCCGGGCGTCTACCTTGTTTTAAACAGCGCACTATGAGTTCAAACTCAGCATTATCATGTCATATTCTGTCCTTATTCTGTGAAGAATCAGAAATAACTTTTAAAAAACTATGCACGACGAAATGAAGTTCAAGATACACCGCCTTGATTCCACTACGGTACTGGTACACATACGTACTGAAGGCTTTGTCCAAGATTACCCTCTTGAGTACAAAATGTGATGAAAGGAAGGAGGCGCTATCACTAAAAAAACACATGGAGAGTTTCGAATTTCTGTTGTTACTGGTTATGCAAATAAAAATACTAGAAACCGTTAACACTGTATCAAAATTGTTACAATCCAAAACTCAGACCTCAGCACGGCATCAACACTTCTGAAAACTGAAACGTTGTCATCTTTCAGAAATAATTTTGAAGATTGTAAGAAAACAGCAGAAAATATGTGTACAAAATGGGGAATACCAATTGCATTTGAAAACAAACGAATTGCGAACTTAAATCAACATTTAAAGGAACTCTCTGTCGATCAGCGATTAACAAATGGTGAAATTAATTTCAAAATTAATCATTTCTATGCGGCCCTTGACATAATAACGTGCCAATTAAAGATCAGATTTTCAGGAATGAACGATGTCGTTAATAACTTTAAACAATTCTTCCTAAACTAGGAAAACGCTAAAGTCCCGCCGCGTTGATGGATGAGCGTTTTTTGTTTGCGTTTTTTGCGTTTGTTTGCACTTTTCCTTTGCAAGTGCTTTTTGAATGCATTGTAGGTGATTGTTGTCAAGTTTCTATTGTAACTTGTAAATTGGTACTATAAAACCTAAAAAAACTCATAGTAAAACCTTGATTTCTGTGGTTTTGACTAACTTTTTCAACTTTTTCTTTCAAAAGGTACTACATCACCATAACCTTAATGTCCATGTGAAATCTGAACGTTGTAGCCCCACCCGTTTGGTCAGAATCGGCCCAAATGTGTCGAAAATATCGTACTAAAAATTGAAAAACTAATATTAAAACCTTTATTTCTATGGATTCTAGCAAACTTTTTCAACTTTTTCTTTCATAAGGTACTACATCTCCATAATCTTAATGTCAATGTGAAATATGAACGTTGTAGCCCCTCCCCGTTTGGTCAAAATCGGCACAAATGTGACGAAAATATCGCACTAAAAATCGAAAAAAATCGTAAAAGTACGATATTCATGAGAAATATTTCTTCGATTGTACCCAAAAACAATACACCTCTAAGTTTAGAGAAAACGAAGGTCCCCTCAAATTTTCATCAAGATCGCTTATGCCGTTTGCCCGGAATCCTGCTAACAAACAGACAAAAATACAGACAAAAAAAAAAAAAAAACAAAAAAAAACAAAAAAACATTGGAGCTAAATTTTTTGGGGGGTCAGTGAAATTGAAGTTTTCGCTTCGCTCGCTACGCTCGCTACGCTCATCCAATCACTAATTTCGTTGAACGATGAAAAGCTCTATTCAGCTGCTTCGATACTCGTTCAAAAATACAAATGCGACATTTCCCAAAAAATTCCCGGACAGTTACTTGCATTCTAGCACAAAAACCACAATAATGGAACTTGCTACATTATTAATGATTGAAAACACTGCTCTATCTCCAAGTTTCCTAGACATCTGTACAGCCTTCATGTTATTTCTTACGCTACCAGTCACTGTGGCAAGTGCCGAGCGCTCGTTTTCAAAACTACAATTAATTGAAACGTATTTACGAAGTACGATGACACAAGAACGACTTTCCGGATTGGCAATTTTATCAATAGAAAACCAGGGCGCCAGATCACTGAACGTCAACAACATCATAGATGGGTTTGCTGAGGAAAAAGCCCGTAGAAAAAACTTCAATTAATGGTGAGTCATACACATATATTATAATTATATGCATGCTTCGAAATGGGTGGAGGGGGCCCGGTTTGCAGCTTGCACCAGGACCTGAGAGACCATAGTTACGCCACTGGAGCGAAGCTATACTTAATCAACAGATTGCCGAAGAAGTTAACACAGATTAAACCTCATCTTTTCGGTGGAGTTGCCGGTGTAGCAGGGACCAGATACCCCCGGGATGGGATACCCCCCGGTATCCCAGCTCTAGGGATGGGATACCCCCCCGGTAGCCTAGCCCTAGGGCTGGAGTACCCTACGCAGGGCTAGGATACCCCCCACGATATAACGTGTTATTAGACGAAAGGGGGTACTTGGTCCCTAGGGCTAGGATACCCCCCTCGATATTACGTATATTACGACCAAAGGGGGTACTTGGTCCCTAGGGCTAGGATACCCCCCACGATATAACGTGTAAAAAGACAAAAGGGGGTACTTGGTCCCTAGGGATGGGATACCCCCCACGATATAACGTGTATAAAGACGAAAGGGGGAACGTGGTCCCTAGGGATGGAATACCTCCACGATATAACGTGTATAAAGACGAAAAGGGGTACTTGGTCTCTAGGGATGGAATTCCCTTTCACGATATAACGTGTATAAAGACTTGATTATATTAACGTTTAAATCAATGTGAACGCACAGACGCGCAGGTAAGATAAACGGTTTGTTGGGAATTTTTTGAATTGAAATCCATGTTGAAGATTTCCCATTCATGTTATTATGTCTCGCAATGGATCTTTAAAGCTTTTTTTTCCAACCGGGTGCAAATATCAATATAAAAGTACTTTATTAACATCCATGCAAATTTAAGTATTGGATATTGCCAACCATTCAGCAGAAATCATCAACACCTGAGTGCGTTTATTTGAGTATTAAGCCTTTTATTTATTCTGTATAAATGTTATTTAATGTGAATTTCAATTGAATTATTTGCTTGGCGTTTATTTTGCATTCCATTTATTTTAGTTGAGAAAAGTTTGGCTGTTTATTTACAAGTTTTTGTGTTTGTGGCATTTTATTTATTTTTTAAATTTAATTTTCCTATATAGTTTTATTTTAGAAGATCAAATACCATTTTTTAAATTATAGATATTTACATTGTTTTTCTCAACAATACATGAAGGTAATGTACAAGTGTTTCAAAGTAATGTAGTAGCTTCAAAAGCAACGTCAATTGTGTAGATCTTGATATACCGTAGTGTTTTCATCATTTCGTTGTAAAATTAATTAAATAATTGAAAATGGACGCTTTTAATTTACTTTTGAATCATGTGGAGATGTGATTATTTATTTCGTCTGTTGATGATTAATTGAGCGAGCGTAGCGAGCGTCTCCACTTGACTCTTACGGCTCGAATGTCTGTTTTTGTTTTTTTGTTTTTTTCTGTTACTGCTTCGGTATAGGTCGCACCGTTTCTCTGTTCGACCTGAAATTTTGCACACATGTTTCATACCACCTATGCGGGTTGCTGTATAGTTTTTGAACAAAATCCGATCGTTGGTTATTAAAAAAAATAAAAAAAAAAAAATGTTTCGATCGTTATGAAATTTTGCAGGGTTAATAAGTACAACATTCTCTTCTATTCTACAAATTTTCAGCTAAATCGGTCAAGACCTTAAAGACTTATTGGTATGTAACATGGGAATGTCGTACTCGGGTCGTATTGCACGTACCGGTGCTCGCTCAACAACGCGACGGGACTTTAGCGTTTTCCTAGTTATTTAACTTCATGGTCTTGATATTGCAATGGAATTAATTTTCGAATTTTGTTGTTTTATTTCCATTTTAGTGCTTCATTTTTCGTTTTTGTAATATTTAAAATCCTCCAAATCCTCGTAACCTCTGGTTTGGACGAATTTTCATACTGTTTGTTAACGAGGTTTTACAACTAGTTATTTACCTCCCCAAATAAAATTTTAATAAATAAGTAATAATTGCTTTGGTTTTACTAACTAACAATGGAATGTGACACATTTCGTTACACAAAGACTTGCTTTTGTACCGCATTGTAGGTGATTATTGCCAAGTTTCTATAGTTACTTGTTGATTGTGGTACTAATATCCCCTACACTACTGGGAATTTAAAAAAAAAAATTAAAAAATTTATTTAAATTCTTCATTTTATCACTTTTCTATTCAAAGACACATGTATACAAATAATATTTTACTAATATGCTTGTAATATGCCTAAAAACTACAATTTTTTTGTATGCTCGTGATCTCAATATGCTTGTAATATGCCTAAAAACTACAAAGTTGTTGTCAAACTCTACTAGCAGTTTCTCAGGATACACTTTTTGAGACCATTTATTTATCTTGGATCTAGATTTGATGTAGTAAATATTAAGAAAGAGAATCGATGTTTTGTTTTTTTAATGAAAGAGAGTGTGGTCATGATGAAATGGAGAGTATTTTTTTAAATTTAATTTTAATTTTCTTTTCTGAATTTTTTATTTCAAAAATATTTGAAAAAAAACGTAGATTTCAATTAAAACAAAACTAAAAAATTCAAAATCCCCATTCAAACATCAATCACAAAAATACTCTGCACTACATCATTACCACACGAATTACGAACAAAACGGAACCAACATCAACTCTATGACAAAATTTAGTATTGAAGGCCTTCATCGCCAGTCTCCTATTGTTGTAACTAGGAAAACGATAAAGTCCCGCCGCGTTGATGGATAACCTTTTTACAGTTTTTAGTTTGCGTGGGATATCTTTACTTTTGCAAGTGCTTTGTTTTGCTGCCTACGCATTGTAGGTGATTGTTGTCAAGATGCTATTGTTACCTGTCAATTGGTATTATTTACCGTAAAAAACTTGTATTAAAAGCTTTATTTCTATAGATTCTGGCTACTTTTTCAACTTTTTCTTTCAAAAGGTACTACAACACCATAACCTTAATGTCCATGCATAATATGAACGTTTTAGCCCAACCCGTTTGGTCAGAATTGGCCCCAAATGGCACGAAAATATCGCAAAAAAATCAAAAAAAAATTATATTAAAAGCTTTATTTCTATAGATTCTGGCTAGCTTTTTCAACTTTTTCTTTCAAAAAGCAGTACATCACCATAACCTCAATGTCCATGTGAAATATGAACGTTGTAGCTCCACCCGTTTGGTCAGAAACGGCTTAAATGTCACGAAAATATCGCACTAAAAATCGAAAGAAATCGTAAAAGTACGATATTTATGAGAAATATTTCATCGATTGTACCCAAAAACGTAGCAAGTCTAAGTTCAATGATTTCGAAGGTCCCCTCCAATTTTCATTAAGATCGGATATGCCGTTTGCCCGGTAGAGAGCGAACAAACAGACAGAAAAGCAAACAAAAAAACAACCGAGCTAAATTTTTGGGGGGGTCGGTGAAATTGAAGTCTTCCCTTCGCTCATCCCACAATTAAAAAAAAAAAAATGACATTTCAGTAAAAAAAAAAAATCATTTAATTAGACAAGGACGAAACATAAAATAATAACAAAATGATACTAATGTCATTTGGATAGAATTTTTGTGCTAGGGGATACAAGTACATTAAATACCTGTAAAAGTCATATATTAAAACCTTTATTTCTATGCCTTTCAGCCCTAGGGCCCAAGTAAACCATTTCGTCGTTTAACACGTTATATCGTGTGGGGTATTCCATCCCTAGGGACCAAGTACCCCCCTTTGTCTTTTTAGACGTTATATCGTGGGGGGTATCCTAGCCCTAGGGACCCCAAATACCCCCTTATGTCTTAATACACGTTATATCGTGGGGGGTATTCCATCCCTGCGTAGGGTACTCTAGCCCTAGGGCTAGGATACCGGGGGGGTATCCCATCCCTAGAGTTGGTATACCGGGGGTATTCCATCCCTAGAGCTGGGATACCGGGGGGTATCCCATCCCGGGGGTATCTGGTCCCTGCTACACCTGGTTGAAAATATCCCATGTTTAAGTGAGGATACCCTTGTCCCTTGACCTCTACGGTGACCAAAAACCTCCTGTATCATGCTTTTTCAAGAGCAGTGTCAACTTTTAGAATAGGAGTCACTCGGAGGCAGTGCATGGCGCGCTGACCATATAAGGACCCCAAGGGTCCCCAAGAGGGTAGGAAGGTGTCCCCGAAGTGGACCCCCACCTCAGAGACCCACCTACCCAAAACTAATCATCACAGTTAAAATAAAATTATTCTATTTCTATTCTGATTCTTCTATGTGGAGTCAGTAATGATTCAAACATTATATTATGCATTTCTATCAATAAATAAATAAGTAAATACATAAATTCGTATTGCCGGGAACATGGAAAGTGCGCGAATTCTTAAGTGAGCGAATTCTTAACTGCGTGAATTCTTAAGTGCGCGAAACGTTAAGTGAGCGAACGGACACTGCGCGAATTCTTAATTGCGCGAATAGTAAAGTGAGCGAAAAGGACACTGAGCAAAAAGGACACTGCGCGAATCCTTTTTTGCGCGAACTCTTAAGCGGCGAAATTGTAAGTGCGCGAAAGGAGACTGGACGAAAAGTAAAGTGCGCAAAAGGTGCGCGAAAAGGACACTGCGCGAATTCTTAAGTGCACGAAACGTTAAGTGAGCGAATCCTTAAGTGAGCGAAAAGTAAAGTGAGCAAATGGACACTGCGCGAATAGTAAAGTGAGCGAAAAGAAAAGGACACTGCGCGAAAGTTTTCGCTCACTTTACGTTTCGCGCACTTTAAAATTCGCTCACTTGACGTTTCGCGCAGTTAAGAATTCGCGCACTTTCCATATAGCCGTATTGCCTACATTGTGACGCGCTCTATATCAGGATAGCTTGCAACCCGGTAAATTATACTATCAACACGCACGCCTGATTTGTGTGCTTTCATTTACACTCTTCAAATAATGCTATTCGATTAAGTCAACAGGGTGTTTTGTTTGTCAGATTGAATTATAAGTCAATGATTTATTGCAATACTAGGCGGGGATCGGGCGAGCTCGGTTCGTATCTGATCGCTGTGAGGTTCCATGTTGCTAGCTCAGAGGCAAGGGTGACGACTGACGAAGTTCTTATTGCAGGTGACACAGATACCATTCCATGGTTGCTAACTCAGAGGCAAGGGTGACAACTGACGAAGTTCTTATTGCAGGTGACACAGATACCATTCCATGGTTGCTAACTCAGAGGCAAGGGTGACGACTGACGAAGTTCTTATTGCAGGTGACACACCGGTTGCTAACTCAGGGGCAAGGGTGACGAAGTTCTTATTGCAGGTGACAGATATCACAACTAATTGTATAATCGATCTGAGGTGACTCGTTTAATACTATTCTTTGGCACGGTTAACCCCAGTCCCCCACCGAGCCGAGCCAAGCCAAGCCAAGCCAAGACACGGGGCGGCTTACGTGTGCAGCACGAGGCAGCCAGTCAATAAAATATTTACGTTTCTCTAAGCCGGAATTTAGGAACCGTTGTAGCAACGATAAACATTCTCAATTATTAACTACCTCACTCTGAAATCTACTAAGAATTTAAATAAAACATGTATCCAATTATCAACTACAGAACCAACAACAACAACAACAACAAACAGAAGCAACATCAACGAGCCAACGACTCTTCTGAATTGATTTCATCCAGTCTGTGACATTAACATTGCAAATAAGTGAACTATCGTGCATGTGGGCGAATGTATAGTATTTATTTATTTCACGTCTTTTCTATTTTTAATACTTCAAATCTTTTTTACAACGTGTACATTCCAGCGGAGGAATAAAAGGGTTTACTTGAATAATAGCTAGATCAGGGGTCGGCAACCTTTTGCAACGTGTGTGCCAAAATGATGTTAAAATTTTTAACTATATTGTTCGCGTGCCAGTACAAATTTTACGAAGACAAAATGTTAATTTGTTGTTATTCAGGAAACACTAAAAATAACAATTGCAATACTCCCACTACAACTACTACATCATTAATACTACTTTTACACTTTTGATTTTTCAAATGCGATTTTTAATTTTGTTTGTGTTATATAACAAAGCTAAATTAGAAATTGAAAAAAATATTTTGTACATGTTCTGCTATTTACCTACATTTTGTTTTGTGCTGATCTCGTCCATCGTAGATTGTTGAAGGCCTCGCTAGTGACTTCCCTAGTGCTGTTTATTTGCATTGAGTTTTTGCAAGTCGGGAAAGTAGTCCGTGACTTTTAGTTTCACGCAAAACTCGGAGTAGTTTAGTGTGAGCTGGCTGCGTACAGCTCTAAGAATATTTTTCATGTGTGAAAACACTTGCTCACATGTGTAGCTAGAGCCAAATGCTGACATAAGAGCAAATGCGACTTTTTTCATCGAGTTGAACTTCGAAGGTAATGAGGCCCCAACAGGTAGATATTATTTCAGTGTTCCTATGACCCACGGTTTCTATGTATACATTTAGCAATGCTTTGAATTTATCAACCCCGAGATCGGAAGATTGAAACTCTAGAATTTCAACGTCCATCCACTCAAAATAACTTACCTCCAGGTGGTGAGTGTGAAGCATAGTCGGGGGTAAAACATTTGACGACCTGCTAGTTAGAAAAACTTATATTATCTAGGCTTGTCTACTCAAATAACATTCAGATTTATAACAAGAAATAGTACCAATCTAATTTTTGTCATGAGATATTAAATTTTTAAAATTTTATATCTGGCCAAGGCGCGTGCCATAGGTTGCCGACCCCTGAGCTAGATTATACTGTATACACCTCGGACCTGCCATCATCCAAGTGACCCATATATATGGGTGCCACTTGCAACACACACGCCTAGACATGTACTTGCTGCTTGAGTTCATGGCAGAGGTTACAGCCTAGAGATGCACCATCACTCACTCACTCACTCACTCGGTCTAGGATGGGGGGGGGGGGGGGGTCGTTAGAAGACGGCTGCTACCAATCTGCTAGATACATTACAAAATATCAACTCTACCACTGGAAGTCGAGACCACGCCAAGTTACTGTAGACACCCTTGGCCACTAATCATAGCTCAAATGAATATTGTAATCAATACATAAAATGACTGCAAATTAGTTACAAATGAGTCGCCTAAAGATTTAGATTTTAAAGATAAAGCAATCTGTTGCTAAGAAGGTTACTCTGCAGCTGGCGCAGGTCATTGTAGGGTTAGTCTTGTTTGTGATGCCTGCTGTGCACTCTATAACGAAAACACGTAGTGTCAGTAAAGTGTAAAGTGTCATTGGGGGTCCAAATATATTAATTTAAAAAAAAATGTAAGAATTACTTGAAACTGATAATATGCAGGAGAAAATCTTATATTGAGGGACCTTGAGGTGGGGTTAGCCCTGACCCCGCCTCCTAACTCTATGTCACCAAAACAGCTCTACCCTTCGTATTGAATTGTTGAAAGGCAATGTCAACAAACAAACAACACGTCATTCAGAGGTCATGTTCGGTTATTGTCGTGAGACGTGACACACGCACAGACGAACATGCTGTTTCTTCGTGATGCGTCATATTTCTTCTTGATATCCAGGAAGGATTGTATCGAGATTGTTGTGCATGGTTTGTGTGCCACTAAAGGCAGATAGTTCACAACATCCTTGCCATTTTATCACTTTTTCCCCATTCTCTGGCAAATTGCATGTGAAGATCTGGCTTGACGTAAATCTGGCGTCCTTGTATCGCGGCTGGATGCGTCCCCGGTAAACGAAAGTGCATTCAGGGAGAAACGGAGGATTTACGGGGGAGACGGGGAGACGAGCCCAGTGTTGGCTTCTTCACTTGATCACATATCACCTTCATAATAGTAACAATTGTCAACAGAGTTTATTATCATCAACCTGTGGTTGTTATTCAGGCAGGCGGTCCACATAAAGCAGAGGATCAATCAGGCGCGTAGGAACGTTTTGAAAGTTGGGGGGGGGGGGGGGGGGAATTTATTAGCAGATTTTGTGGTCTCGGGCGAAGCCCCAGCCGCCGGAGGCCAAAAAATTTCACCATACTACAGTTATTTCGTCATGTTTTAACTGCACTCGGACTCTTTCAACGATGTTTTACAGCAACTATCTGCGATCTAAAAACTCACAGAATTAACGTGAAGTGGACCATTTTAGTAAATTTCAACCTGATTTTTTATGTAATGACGAAGTATACAGGCAAACATATTCGTTTTACCAAGGTGACTGTCGAATTATTTAAGTGTAGGCCTATGTGCGTATTTACTACGGAAATTCTGGGATTAATATTTACTCACGTTAATTCCCCCCCCCCCCCCCCCCCCCCCCCCCCCCGGTTCCTACGCCACTGGGATCAATAAAGATGTTCAAAAAGGCGCAATACTTGATGGAAATCTTCTAATCATTCAGTTCATATAAATTGATAATAACTAGATAACTAGGAAAACGCTTAAGTCCCGCCGCGTTGTTGGATGAGCGTAATTGGTGCATAGAGTAGCCAAGTGTTATGCGGATTTTCTGTTGTTCTGTGAAAAAATCATTACTAAGTTGAAGATTTTAAACATTTTTTTTTCAAAATTCATTTAAACTAAATTAAAAATATTTTTTTTTAATTAATCGGAATTTAAAAAAAGAAAAAAATCGTAAAATATCGATTTTCATAAGAAATAATTATTCAATTGTACTCAAATTTCACACGAATATATTAATTCATAAAATTAAGGTTCTGTGAAAAAATCATTACAATCGGATAAAGCATGTAGGTGTTATAAGTCGAAGAAATTTTAAAAAAATCGAAAAAAATCGTAAAATTGCGATTTTCATGAGAAATAATTTTTCGATTGCGTTCAAAAACGTGGCAGTTCTAAGTTTAAAGATTTCGAAGGCCTCCATAAAATTTCATCGCAATCGGAGTATCGGTTTAGCCGGAATCGTGTGGACAAACAGACAAAAATACAAAAAAAAAAGAAAGAAAAAAAAAAAAAAAAAAAAAACATTCCGGAATTTTTTCTCCAGTGTAGTAGAATGGAATCTTCGCTTCGCTCGCTACGCTCATCCAATTATGCCGACATTTTGCCTTTGGTCCTTTCTGGACATGTCCATTTCTGCGCATGGCACCGACACGACATATTATGTTGTATTGCGTTGTATTGTGCCCCGTTTGTATTGTATCCTCGTGCGAGCTTCAAATAGCTGACTGTTGATTACTAAACCCGGTCCAAGCCTGGTCGCTGGCTGACAGAATACAATTTAAAGCATTTAGGTCGGAATTTGGATTGCATTTGCTAGTAAACAGTCTTTCTTCCACCACTCGCAAGCGTCACTCACCATGGAAGCAGTTACACCCTTCACTGAACTGAACTTGTAGAACACCCACTTGAAATAATACTGCGTAGAAAGCCGGTCCAGGGAGTTTTATGTGTGAAACACGCTGTTTTCTAGGAATGTCCGATGTACGGATCACATTCCTCTTCAGATAAGAAACTATCGGAATCAGGAAACTGCTTAGTAGGAAGATTCGAATCTAGCATTCGCCCATCAGGGGCTACCAAATTTACAACAATCTTCCAGACTGCATTAAACAGCTCAATATTAAGCGAGGTATTGCAACTTTCAAAACTAAACTAAAAGAGTGGCTAATGAAATTAAATTAAATATCATAAAAAAATTAAATACGGTAGTAAAAATATAATTATAATACGGTAGTAAATAAACAGTAAACAAATTTAAGTTTAAATAAATGACATCTTCTATGTCTTCTTAGTAATCTTTTTTTATATATACTTATCATAAAGGCCTAGTTTTAGTCTAAGTGTAAGGTAAGGAAATATCTCAAATGTCAAAACAAACCTGAAAGAATTGACAGTAAAACAATAGGCGTAACGATAATCAAACAACTTCATATAGTCAGGCGGCATACCTGGAGATATCCACGGAATACTTCAATTTTTGTATAAAAGCATGAAATTTGGCATGATGATCGGACATACCCTACTGATGATTTAAGGAAATGGAGCCAATCGAAAATTTACCCAGGGCCCTCTCAAATCAAAGATGGCGTCCTAACATGGCCTAATTTTTTAAAATTGTGGTCCTATGTTATTCATTTTCACTTTACCCACGTACTTTCAAGTACTGAATATAAATTTGAGGTTCAAATTAACTTTTTTTAAATCAGAAACCTCTTAAAATTAAAGATGGCGACCAAAAAATCAGTTTGTCATTTATTAATGGATTTGATTGAATTTCGGTTTCTACACGTATATTGAGCTGCTGAGTATCATTTTGAGGTAAAAATATGTTTTGTGACATTTATCGGTCACATAACCTAGAAAAAGTTTGAAAAAGAACGAAACAAGATTTTGTAATGTGATTATTTACTTATCACTGGTAGCCAAACCTGATAAAAACACTAGTACGTATTTAGCAAACACTAATTTATGTTAATTAAATACGTACTAGTGTGTTTTTATCAGGTTTGGCTACCATGAATAATCACATTACAAAATCTTGTTTCGTCCTTTTTCAGACTTTTTCTAGGTTATGTGACCAATAAATGTCACAAAACATATTTTTTACCTCAAAATGATACTCAGCAGCTCAATATACGTGTAGAAACCGAAATTCAATCAAATCCGTTAATAAATGACTAACTAATTTTTTGGCCGCCATCTTTAATTTTAAGAGGTTTCTGATTTAAAAAAAGTTAATTTGAACCTCAAATTTATGTTCAGTACTTGAAAGTACGTGCGCAAAGTGAAAATGAATAACATAGGACCATAATTTAAAAAAAATTAGGCCATGTTTGGACGCCATCTTGATTTGAGGGTCCCTGGATAAATTTTCGATTGGCTCCATTTCCTTAATCATCAGTAGGGTATGTCCGATCATCATGCCAAATTTCATGCTTTTATACTAAAATTGAAGTATTCTCTAGGTATGCCGCCTGACTAATAAGAAAAAAATTATATTAATTTTATTTAAACTATTTTCATGTTAATGTATATTTAGGAACAATTAACCATTACTCTCAGTGTTCTCATAGAATTTAGTATTAGTCATAGTTTTAGTTTTAGGCATCTTAGTTTTAGTCTTACATACCTTAATTATTGTGATTTATAAAAGGGTATTGTCTTAAATTTCCGCATACCCTACCCTCCGTCCAAAACAAATTGTACAATCCTACAACGAAAGCCCCCTCCAGCGAGACACTAGTCTCATTGGGGGTTAATAACATAGTTGAAATTTCAATGTATGTTTTGAAAATAAAGAGATAATTGATTTGATTTGACTGAGGAAACCTTGGAAATAATCTTCAGTGAAGATTGCGAATAAATAGAAAGACCTCACAGGTAGGAGTATCGTATGTTAGCGATGAGCCATGTCTATAAGCCGCAACGTAGATTAGATTCAGGAACAAGTTTCGGAACTTCGTCGTTATAATCAACCACACTGGCTAAATTATGTTCAACTGAATAAATTGATCCAATTCCTTCATGCAGTCCCATTACATGAACGACTAGCTAAACTATTGTATTAAAAATGTACATTTTAAATATTAAATCTCCTCTATAGTGTCCTGTCTGTAGTTCTCATCAGGGGTGTGGCGAGCAGAATGGACTTCCATGTCCCTTCTACATAAGTGATAATCCACTCGTCCAGCGTCTTCCCTTACACGAGACTCAAAGTGCTTCATGCATAGAATGCCGTGCGGACTATAGCGGACACAACTCAAATGAAACAAAATATATTGAAGTCTCTAAAAGGAATACATCACACACGACGTTCTTATCAAATGCCCATCATTTCGAAATTAATTATTAAGAATATGGGTTGAATTCCAGATAATAATTCCGTTTCCTACTACTCCTACTAACTGAAATGACAACTTGGCGATCGACAGTGACAACTTTGTAAGTAAAAAAAACTCGATAAGTTTTAGCAAGATTTATTCTATTTACAAAATTTTTCGTTTTAAGTAGGCCCTCTGGTGTTCTTTTCTTATATGGACATGAATTACTTGGTAAAAAAAAACAGCAATACATATATAAATTATGTATTAGTTTCTTACGCCTGTAAAAACATACATCCACACATTCAAACTTAAACAATCGTAAAACGCAAGATACTTAGAGAGAAATGTATTAATATCCAATGACGAAGTAAAGAATGTGTGTATAATAAGCAAGAAACTTCTTCGGATACTACATCGTCTGCGTCCTAACTTTTTCACATTTCACTCACTATAATCAGCATGAGGCTATAACTCATTAAAACAACGTTACTCATACAAAATGTTTCATATCGTAATAACAATTGTAGAAATGTAAAAAGGCAACGTAAATTAAATAAGTCCATACATTATTGTGTGCACAAATTTAAGAAAATGTAAATTTACAGTCAAATGCCGAAACCGTTGTTTGGCCTGTAGCGTTTGTGTCAAACTTCTTTATGTTTGTCGTTTTACACAATGTGACAAGATGCGTCCATGAATTATTACACAGCGCTACTCTCTACGCCTTATTTGGCGAGGGGATGCTCTTGTGATCTTAAAGAGATGGGAAGTGTAGGGGGAGGGGGGGGGGGGGGGGCAAGCATGAAAATGCTCTCTCGGGGTACTAGCCGCGATGAAAGTATGATTGCCGCCATGCACCTCAGGAGAGAGGACTCAAATCAAAACACGTCATAGGGATTCCAGGTTCGAGGAGAAGGGCTCACGTTTGATGGAGGTTAAAGAGGATAGAAGCGAGGCGATGCATAAACCATCATAGAAATGAAAGAAAGGGCTTTACTTTCTAAAACCCTCACTCATGCAGGTACAAGAAATATTTTCAGAGGGGACATGATACACTAATATGTACGATGTGCCTCGTCGATCACATTAATAATGCTTCATTGATAGGTAAATTCAATTTCTGAAGTTATAAAACCTGAAAAAATGGGTTTTGAACTCTGGAGGCCTTTACCTTCGCAATGGAACGCAAAGAAAAGCACAAGTTTAAAGATACAAAATATATATTTACTACTATTTATTGACAACGTGACTCAGGTCCCACAAGTGCAATATAATATACATAGTAATGCAATAACTAAACTTAAACTTAAAGTAGACTTAAAACTAGACTTGTATACCAAGCCTCGCGTAGCTTATGTGAGTGTGTTTGCGTGTGTGTGAATGTGTAGAATGTGTGTGTGTGAGTTTTTGTATCTGTGTTAACTTAAGTGATTACTTGGTGTTTTGGATAGTGCAGGTTCATCATTGTTTTGTAATTGTGTATGGGGGTGTTGTGAATGTCAATCAATGTATCAATCATACTGATTGTGTTGAACAGGTTTTGAATGCGGTTCATCATGAATGTTTATAAATGTCTATGCGACTTCTGGGTACGTAGAAAGTAAGTTTTTCCTGGTGCATTTAGTGGGAACATGGTAATTAATAAGTTCTAGGAGGTTGGTATCTGTTAAGTTATTTACTATTTTGTAGAGAAATATACTAGGTCAGTCAACTTGCGCCTGTCACCTAGAGTCACGAGATTGTTTTCTGTGCACAACGGTTCGTAGCTACATCTGTGATTAGCAACGTGCAAAGCAAAGTGCATTACAATTCAACCAGAATATGAGAACAATAGAAACCGTTCAGACAGGATATATAAGTGAGTGCAAGAAAGACAGGCTTCGCTATAAGGCAGGGTGTACATATAGTATGGGGTGCATATCGAGGTCTGTAGGTTCCAGCCAATTAGTCAGACATAATAACTCCGTCGCAGATTCATGTTTGTATAAGACTAAGTGGTGGCGTTGGTAAAAAGTTTGTTTTATATAAGTTTGATATTGTCCTGGGCCAATATGCCCTTTTATAAAGAGCATCTTTTTTTAATTTCCCGAGTGTCAGCGTCAACCAAGGCCAATACTGAAAACACTTGAACTTTCCCAAACAATCAACTACCTTGAGGCTAACAGAACACATTAATCTGTAAATAAATAAAGCGAGCGAGATTGGAAGTGGAAGTAAGTTGGATCACTTGGGAGCAGGCTGCAACAGCCATGCGGCGTCTAGGCCTTAGTACAGCGCGCGTCTTCTTCCTCGTAACACGATTAGGCGACTTTTATTAGGAAGTAAAGCAACTACACAATCAGGACCCTACCAGGGACGTAGGTGCTCCCCTGGCAACGGTGACCTGACGTACTTGTCAAGCAGCCCTCTACAACTACTAAACCGGGGGACAAAACTGTTTAAATACAATAACGCTTGTGATAACTTGTCAAAACCTTGTAACAACTGATCGACAAATGACCTTTTTAGGTGTAATAGTTCTAGTTTAGTTAGCCTATTTACTAAATAAAACTGCTACCGTCGATCGAAAGTGTAAATACAATGCCATGGTCTGCGCGGAGTCTTGACATTCCTGTGTGCCATGCACTGACTTAAATGTTAGCCTTGTAATGCTATTTAATCAGTTGTCACTGTCTTTTGACAAGCTATCATAAGCGTTATTGTATCCACAAAGGTTTACAAATAAACTCAAAATGCCGTGATATTTTATAACGTGTAGCACAACTGTGACTGTTGTTTTAGATGTCGGCTATATTGGATTGTTATCTTTGTGCGATGTGTGTTGCTTTATCATTACGTCCAATATTTCCCGGAACATATTTTGAATTCCATGGTTAGATAATTATATATATATAAATAAAAATAAATAAATAATCAAAAAACACGTTCACCAGACGTCGGGGCGAGGTTCAATCAACGTTTCAGGTTCTGATAGTTTTAGAGACATTATATAGTCATTAAGAGGAGGCAATGTCCCCTTCGACCCCAACCAGTCAGTGAATAGTTGATTTGTTTTATCAGTGTACCAAACAATTACAATTACAAAACAGCTAAGAGTGTACTTCTGTAGAAAAGTACACACGTGTTTGCGGTATAAAGAAAAGTAATTAAACATTAATAAATTAATACAGTCAGCCTATGCTTTTTGTATAATAAGTATTTTTAATAGTGAAATTAGAAATACATAAAGAAACTTGTATTCATAAAATATAAGATTAAATTAGAACAAAGTGTGAAGTCATGCTGCAATGTTGGGATGCCACAGAACTAATCCTAGTCGGACATGCAGAAGAGTCTGTTAGCGAGTCATTAATAAACGGCCACTTCATCCTAGTGTGTGTTTGCACTCTAGGTGTGAATAGTTTATTAGTTAATTAAAGCTGTTTGCGTTCCAAATCCGTTCGAGTTAGCTGCGAATATTCCGGTGGATTCAGTGAGGTGATCGGATGTGAGGTTAGGGTTGGCCTTTGTGATGAGATGTTAGATTATTGCCATGAGTGACTGCGACTCTCACTGGCTCACTATGTTGACGCGACTCATGCATGTGACCGCCGAGCCTCACTGCCTCACTTGTTGACTGCCGACTCACGCTACGTCGCACATCACATTGTGTTGTGTTGCTCTACATCTATCTATATTCTAGTCAGTCTACAACGGATTTCGGATTTCAACCAGACGCAAGTAATTGTCAATTTTTTCTTAATACTTATGTGGGTTTTGAAAATATTTATATCCATGCATATGAACTTCTCAAATTTGTGTTCTCAATACAGTTTCAAATAATAATGTTTCGAAATAATTTATACAAAGATAAAATTGACCCCCCCCCCCCCCCCCCCCCCCTCAACGATGGATGTCTAGTCCACTTCGAGATTCCTCGACGGATGCCACGGGTAGTAACCAAAGTCCACTTAGATATAAATATTGTAGGATTCAAAAGAGGTAAAAGTCACCTACTCAATTGATAAATTTGTCAAGCTTGTCAGAGCTTCAGACTTGAAGTTGACCAACCCCTGGCGAGCCCTGCCCCGACCTAATAGTACAGTACCATACAACGCAACATTGAACCCGGGCTGAACGTTGCTTTCAATGAGATTCTACTGTGCAGCTAGGTGGAGTAGTCAATCAAGCGTCAACAAAGCTGGCGACACCAAACCTCCATGAACCCTCAAATCATATTTGAGTTTTCGTCAGTTAATTTTGTTTGGTGTTGCTTAAATTCAGGTAAGGCGCACATTCTCGTGCAGTGTGACATAAGATCATATAAACGTATTAGAAAATGTTGGTATATCTTAGATCGTAGCTACTGGACTCAACGGTTCGGGCCTACGAAAACGGATTTCTGAACATAAAAGCGATTACCTTACCATAATCGTATTAAGATTAACCCTACTTTACAGCAATCATCCGAAGATAATGTAATATGAGATTTTAAGAAGTATGTTATTAAAGTGAAGCCGTGCATAGTTGCGCGGTAGAATCCGAAGTACACGTTTTAAAAACTCTTCTTGCCATCTCCCACATATGCTGCCCTCCTCGCTAAGAAATCACATTGATAATTGTAAATCTCTTAATTAACGAGAACTAACTGGATTGTTAACTAAGCTAATCTTAAGGGGGGAAACTCCCCACTTCTCTAAAAGATGGAGGATTTGCGTTTCCGCTGAGTCTGGCGGAAATGGTGAGGGGTGGGGTACGGGCGGAAAACACGCAATAAAGGTAGCTCGCTAATCTAATTCCAGCTTGAACAATATCTCGAAGCATGCTTATTCTCAGTTTTGCAAATGTCAACAAATCTGAATATACGTACGAAACAAAACCACCGCGAAAGTGGTTAATTTTTGCAGCAATGACTAAACTAGCTGGTATATGTATAGTGGTGTGTGGTTAGCTAAAATTTCAGGTCGGGTCGGGAATTTACGGGCCGACCCGATAGTCAAAAAAGTACATGACTTTTGGAAAACAAAAAAAATATTTTAGGACGAATGGTGGAGGTGTCGGTCCAGGATTAACGTTCTTTATTGGTGGAGGTGCCGGTCCAGGATTTACACACTTTATTGGTGAAGGTGCCGGTCCAGGATTTACACACTTTATTGGTGGAGGTGCCGGTCCAGGATTTACACACTTTATTGGTGGAGGTGCCGGTCCAGACGAATTTTTATTTATAACCTATCTAAACAAAATGCCATTCAATATCAGACCTTGCGAATATATCCAGAGTACCGAGGACCTAGTACCTAGTACCTAGTACCTAGAACCTAGTACCTAGTACCTAGTACCTAGTACCTAGTACCTAGTACCTAGTACCTAGAACCTAGTACCTGGTACCTGGTATCAGTCTGTCGGACCAGCAACTACAAGTATGAAGTAGATGTGAGCCTCGCCGTGTAGCAGTGGACCTACGCGTCATAATCGCGCTGCTAAATGGGCTCCCGGGTTTAACTCAACCCAACCCCGGCGCAGGCACGTTTCACCGACGACCACTTGAAAACACCATCAACTAAGCTCTTCTGAACAATCTCTCGCCTGTCGCCATACTTCCTTTTAATTATCAACCATAAGGCTTTAGTATTTGCTCACCCCCCCCCCCCCCCTACCCTAGGCGAGACAATCGAGTAGCTCCCCTAGTATCATGCTCGTACATACATTACCTTGTTACGTACGTGTTACTGCGAACTGTTGAAGGCTCAAGGAATACAAAGAGGAAGGGAGGGTTACGTCTTAGTTCTTGCAGGGAGAGCTATTGAGACGACAGACGTCTGAGCCAGCACGTCTAAGCCTTTCTTACAATCATGCACAGCAGTTTGTGAGATGTCATACTCCTTACAGGGAGGCAGGCGTATTATCTAAGCGGAGGCAGTAAGTATCGAGAGATAAAGCCTCCAGTAATAAGCTATAAACAAACCAGACAACTTATTTCTCATAACTAAGATGTTCTCTCATGGTGGAGGTGCCGGGTACTAAAAAAGCTCGGTCCCTCCAACCTCTAGGGTCATCCTTGATGTGCGGTAATGTAAAAAAACAACTGATATAAATTGAAATCCATGTTAGTTTTGAATCGTGAAACGTGAGTCGTGACAGAGAACGGTGAGCTCCCCAAACATAGGTGCTTTTAGAAACTTGATTTTCTTGTGTGAATTGGAGACGCCAACATAGAAGTGTCTGCCTTGTTTATTTATACTTACTCTTATAGGTATAGTTGTATACGTAGGTGTATTTCGTACCCAACGGTTTTAATACCACAAAGAATATACGTCTTACATTCTTGACCGATGCATCAGACCAGAAAGTCGAAACAGTGGAAATTAAAAACATAAGTTTTAGTTCGTGAAATTTCCATTATTTAAACAGCTGTGGGATCCAGTACGAACAATTGATCTAGAAAATATAAGTAAATAGCATAAAGTTCATAAATATCGAAGAAGTCACGGACGATTTAAGGTTTTTACTCGAAACATCTAGAAAAGTCTCTCCCCCCCGCCCCCAGATTAAAGAGTACATCCAGCTCATATATTCATCACCTTACACTTATTTATTTTTAAAAAAAATGCTATTGACAATTTCCATATTTTCACACTAAACCAACATCCAATAGAAAACACATTAATTTAATAAGATAATTTTGTATAATTAATCGGTAGTGAAGAGTTTTGACAACACACACAGAATGAAGCAACAATTATTAACGCAAAATATCCCTTTATTGAATATCCTTTAATTGCGGATTACATCATCCTGTTGACGAAGACAAGGGAACTGCAAGCAGTCTTCTTAAACTAGATTAACTCGGTAGATCCCACCGGGCAACTCCATGTAGCGCGCAGCGCCCCTGTTAAGCCCCCGCCCGTTCATAATTCTATTCAGCGCATTAACTATTTAATGAGCTAATTTATACACACATCGTTTCGTTTATCCAATCATCTACTTCAATTACCAGCAGATAATTGAAAACACGATTTAAAACTATTCATGCAGATGAATTATTTATCAAATAGCCAACAGCGCTGAATTCTAATGCAAGGTATTTTATGATTAGCCTACTTATTTTAGCATTGACGATACAAGCATTGTTGTTGCATTGTTCGGCAGGCGAATTCAAGTGACCATGCAAAACTTCAAATGGTGCGTTCACGTTCGAATCAGGACTTGCCGAGGGATGGCAAATTATGTGTTATATTTTAGTATCGCATCATTCAGACAATTTATGTGGAGTTTTAAGAGATCGAACCAAAGCTTACCGCCTAGTACCTTATAATAATACTGCATACTAATACTAGGAAGCTTCGCAAACGCTTTTTCAGGCGCGTTGTTGGATGAGCGTAATTGATGCATTGAGCTGCCATGTGTTCATGAAAAATAATTTTTCGATTGCGCTCAAATTTCACACGAATATATTAATTCATAAAATTAAGGTTCTGTGAAAAAATCATTACAATCGGATGAAACATGTAGGTGTTAGTCGAAGACAAAATTTTAATATCGAAAAAATCATAAAATTGCTATTTTTGTTAGAAATAATTTTTCGATTGCGCTCAATTTTCACACAAATATATTAATTTATAAAATTAAGGTTCTGTGAAAAAATCATTACAATCGGATAAAACATGTAGGTGTTAGTCGAAGACAAAATTTTAATATCGAAAAAATCATAAAATTGCGATTTTTGTTAGAAATAATTTTTCGATTGCGCACAATTTTCACACAAATATATTAATTTATAAAATTAAGGTTCTGTGAAAAAAATCATTACAATCGGAAAAAGCATGCAGGTGTTTTTGGTCGAAGACATTTTTTTAAATCGAAAAAATCGTAAAATTGCGATTTTCATGAGAAATAATTTTTCGATTGCGCTCAAATTTCACACAAATATATTAATTCATAACATTAAGGTTCTGTAAAAAAAAACATTTCAATCGGATGAAGCATGTAGGTGTAAAAAGTCAAAGAAATGATTTTAAAATTGAAAAAATTCGAAAAATTGCGATTTTAATGAGAAATAATTTTTCGGTTGCGCTCAAAAACGTGGCAATTCTAAGTTCAGAGATTTCGAAGGTCTCCAGAAAATTTCATCGCAATTGGAGTATCGGTTTAGCCGGAATCGTGTTACCAAACAGACAAAAATACAAAAAAAAAAACATTCCGGATTTTTTTCTTCAGTATATAGTAGAATGGAATCTTCACTTCGCTCGCTAAGCTCATCCAATTAAAAACAGAAAAGTGTTGCGTTATTATACAGTTTACAAATAATTAAAACAAAGTTAACTGATTGTCGATGTTCTAAGATAAAATTTAGAATTAACACCAATTAATATCCCACTCGCGATAACTAATTTTATGAATGGAGTAAGCAGTAAGCCAAACATATAACATAATTATTTAAACATTTTTGTAGCTTCCCATTTGTGTCAGTGGTGGCATCATGACATAGTCTTCCACTATTAGAGGTTAAGCCCTCCTGAGTGTAACGAGGGTATCGAGACAATGATCTCGTCTACAATTGAACTAGACTAGGTTTGGAACCCGGTCAGCTGACTGGGTTTCAAACCCGTAGAGTTCCCGCCTCATTCCATAAACTGTGACAGTTGTTAGGGCGTCTCAATTAACACGTACAATAGCTGTTCTCTATAGTCCATACTTCTCTTTATTTCCATCAGTTTGTGTACACAGATCACACCCCACGTCAAAGTTATATAGCCACAGCTTCATATGTTATTTACAAATAGCCTCTCTAACACTTTATGCAATATTAAAAAGATCCGGGTAGTAATTTCGTTTTCCCCTCGTATGCCGAATCCTGCCCCTCCCTTCCCAGCGAATATTTCCCACAAAACATTCCAACCTGGAGTTGGGAAGGCAAAATTAAAATCCTAGCGCTAGGTCCAGTCGAGTCTTTTTGTGTGCGGTAGAAAGGGTTTGTTTGCCCTTCTGAAAGCTTTTGATCTGCAGTTAGATGAAATCGTTGTTTTAGAATATTGTTCCCTCATGTTTCGTAGGAACAAAACACCGTATTGCAACGTGGCAACTTTAAATACAGTAACAGCGTTTTGTTTTGAATAAACAAAGAACTTGAGAGCTTTGAGCGGAATCGGAACACGGCCAATCATCTCTACTGGTTGTGTTGTTGCGTGCTGAATTATTAACAAGATAACGTATTTATAAAAGTAAGCGGTGCAAACGAACGGCGCCCGGGTATCTGATACTACAGGTTTTAACTTTATGGTCAGATTAAAGTAACATACGAGAATATAAACCCTGATATCGGCTACTAACGTATAGACATTGCCGCCGCCTATATCGCTCATAACAAGCGTCGGGCCTCGACCGCAAGGGGTTAAAACCACCCTAACCGGCAGTAACCGTGCTGCATGTTCTGTACAACCTGGGGCTGCATCAGACATACAGAATACCGCGCACATATTCTAGAATTATTGTCATGTTACATAATCATAGCTATGTGGACTTTGTTATCTGAAAGGAAGTGTTAAGAGAGTATAAGACATGCGTTTTAGGCAAATTGCTGTTCGCTCGGCCTGACTGACACCACAGGTGTTTGAAATTTTGAACATATGTCACAAATGTGGAAATATAGGACTCTGCAGTTACACATTTCCAAATTTTATTTTAAAATAAATAATAACAAATAAATTAGATTCACGAATTTAGAATTTGTTAAAAACTCCTAAATTGACTATATTCGTGATTTTTTTCTGGCTGATTAAGACAAAATTTTGAAAATATATGACCGCAGGGCTGTCCATGTATGCATTATTGACAACTTTGCAAAGTTTCATATATTTCGGATGCATTTTGGCCAATCGAATAGCTGTGTGCTAACTGCCAAATGTGTCCCATTCCCTCTTAAATCCGTGGCCTATAGCGCAACACTCGTGATTTCTGTGAACTACGCTCTTAGAACGCGCCAAGCGGCTGCTAGAGGTGACGACGTAAGACTCAAACAGACTTTTTAATATCAAATATATAAACCAGTAGGCTATATTATGAAATATTTACGAACCAACAAAATAATATAGACGAAGCCATCTTTATTACAGCTTGCAAGCTTAGAGGAGAGGAGGTAGTAAAAATTCAAGAATGTTATGTCCCGAGAGGAAGCCAGCTTTCTACGGGAGAATGGATCTTGAAGAATATTCTCAAAGCGTTGAGATGAAACTGAATGAACTGGCTCCTTATTAACACCTTCAAATGGACTAGACTTGTTGGGGAAAACTTAGTCATGACGATTGTTGCAATAGGACTATATTAGAGTATTATTTTTTATATTATGTACTGAAATGCAGCTGGGGCAGAGAATTATTGTCAATACAACAAGCCATAATCTTGGTAAAGTGTGTGTGCCCCTTTGTTAGCTTTTACAATTGCTTTAAAATCGGCTAATACAACAAGAATCTTTCTGCACGCATCATCATCGCATCATCAACACAATAGCGATAGTTAATTTTGTGTTATCACGAGAGAATGGTTAATTTCCCATGCATTTTGATTCTGGATTATACGACGACTTTATTTAATGTTTATAATGGTAGGGGCATGAAAGTACAAAGTGAAATGTCCCTTGCATACTTCACGTGTGGTATGGTAGTTAACACAGTCTGCATTTAGATTATTATAACCATTATTCACATACATCCACAATCATTGCCTAACATGTGTTTTAACGATTTTAAAAAGAGAAAGACGTTAGGATATTCCTCCGTCTTTGTTTTCAGTCACCGAAAACAGCGTTTATGTTTGCAAAAGCTGAAGACGGTTTAACCTCACTACCGAGTAAACTGCGTAAAGTAAAGATGCGCGATGACTAGCTAGGGCAACGATGACTGCGAACTCGTGCGCTTCAATGGCTTCTCAGGAGGGGGATTGCTTTTTATTTTCGCTTGGATCGCCATGTTGATCGACTTTCAAGCAGCACTTCACAGAATACCCTTGTCAAGGATTGTCTGTTTATATTTGAAGTGAATGTTAATTATTAAGATGTTAGGTTTGACTTCATTGTGCTTTGTGCAGCTTTGGGTTTGACAGGTTTAAGGTTCTGTGATGATATGGTGGCTCGAACACTTGACCACACAACCCTTAATAACCTGCTGTGCCGCCCTCAACTAACTGCATGGCCCATATGGACACTTCAACTTTAAATTTTTCCTCAAGCATAAGAAATATTCTTCAAACAGTTTCGGATTTAAAAAGTTCTTAAATATTTAAAACTTTTACCCAAGTATTCACAATTTAACAACATCAAACAACAGTACATAACATATCTTGATGTAGTAAAATGTCTGTTCTTGAAGCAATGTCAAAGTTATGAAGCATTATCAATATGCATTCTATTCGTTGTTACATTGTGAGATGGCGACAGAAACATTAACTGTTCATGACAAACGTCACTGTTGTTGTATATATTTAATGTTTGTTGAAATCTGTCTTATTGAGCTATAGCTATGAAGGAGATCTTTCAAGTAGGGTGTCAACCGTCAAGTAATGCACGCCCAGAGAGGTATCATTGGCATTCCATCTCCTTGAAAGACGGAAGTGAGTTTGCTTTGGGTCAGCTGCGACAGTAGACAACCGCCCTCCCCCGGCCCCGCTAACCTTCAAGCCAACATCAGAGACAGTTCCTACACAGCTCAATGCTAGTTTGCTATGTGTATACTACTACGTAGTCTAAGAACAATATATCCATCATGAAACACCTTTAAGAAGTCACCTAGGTATAATAACCTAAGGGGCCATTAAAAAATATAATACCTCGTATTCTATAGCATATAACTAAACGATGTGAAGATTCTTCGCTGTTAAAGCGCCCTTTGAATAAAAGTGCTAGTAATAATACTCCTAAAACTACCATTTAAAAGTTTAAAAAAAAAACGGTATATTTGAACTAATTTTAATAAGTTTTGGGATTTGTTTTACTCGATTTATCTTTTACTAATTAACCTGAACTACTTTTCGTTAACTTGAGGGTGATTCGAATACCAAAGAGTGTTTTAATTGTTACCCTTGCAAAGTTATTCCGTTAGTTACTCGGTGTACAATTCATTACGTTTGTTAGCCCTGTACCAGATAAAAGAGAAAGTTTCGGGGACATTTGTCATCTCTAGATATAGATGGAAAATTGGAAGATCAAAGAAATATATTTCTCATTAAAATCGCACTATTTTACGAATGCATATGCAGGGAGGTTGGCCATGCATCAACGCGAACTAAACCCCGTGACTTATGTTACGTGACGTGATATAATGAAGCCTAGCTGGGCGTCACTGATAGCGCTCCGACTGTCAGAGACCAGAGGAGGGTGGACTACACTAGGCTCTGGGGGTTGACTAGGGTTCACTAGGCTGGTGGTTGACCGCGCGATACATCCAGGAGTGAACGCTAGATTGAGACGTTACAGCTTTGTGCGCGGTGTGGGACAGTTAATTAAATCTTACCGTCATTAAACTAACAAGCATTGGAATAATGTCTTATTAGATTGTTGGTCTACGTAGGAAAATAAGATCACGACTGGAGGAATCATCATACCGTGAAATTACACAATTATTTGTAAATTGACAAACTACTGTCATCATATTAATATATATTGTATTGTATGTATACTTTTTAAATATCTTTACGAAGAATTTATTTTGGTAAATTACTGTCATTTTTGTTACTTTTATGTTAAATCTAATAATGATTCAGTTATATGGTAGTCCTGTTATTCATTTGATTCGAAATATATTATGTACCGCATTTATTTTAATCAGTCAGATTCCACGTCATTCAAATAAAGCAGTGGTTTAAAAGCCTAATGGAATTGTTTAAATTATTTTCAGGATACCTGTAACATATCTATCCATGTTGCTCCCATTAATGCTAGTATTATGATTGAAAGTCTTAAGGAGTACGTGAAGCTATGTGCATGATTGTTAGAGAGTTTAATAAAATATGCGTCCTTCAAGAAGTATGTTACATAATCTTTGTTCACCCTGGGTGTAAAGAGGGTGGGACTAGCCCCACCACCACCGCAAGGGGAGTCTAAACCCAGCACCTCCACCAACAACATTAAACTGTGAGATTCGCTCCCTACTTTCAGTACAACCGCATGCGAGCTTCAGAATTTCCACATTACAATATGATCAACTAGGAAAACGGTTGCAATAATTTTCATCGGTCACACGATTAGTTTTAATCTCAATTACAAACAAACACATTTCAAAACAATCGCACTCTTATTTTCACCAGCATTGGCTCCCAATTATTTCGCAATATCATGCTCAATAATGAATTACATAGGTACTCATATCGTCGATACCAACATATTTCATTATCCCCGTGCATAATATATTGGGCAACACTAATTAAAACTGGATTAACCGTCCTTCAAACGTTTGCTAAAGCTTACGATGATTAACAATGTTTTGCAACAACAGAAACATAGGATAATCTACAGGCATAGTTCATTACATCCCCACTTGATCAAGTAATTCTCTTTGGCTCTGGCGAAAATACCTATATTGCGTCAAGTGATGAGTTTATCGGTGAAGGGTCGCCATGTTTCGCAACGGTGTACCACAGTGTACTCTAGGCGTGACGGTGTAAGTGTAACCGAACACCCAACTTTGCAAGAGTTCTCTTATTAATATTAGGTCAGCTCGTTCGTAATGTTGTGAGTGGATAAAACGCGATATTCTGTTGATTTATTACGTTCTACAACCTTTACAAATAACACGCCACATTTCTACTCATAACATAGGTGCGATCATAAAAACATTATCAAAGCATGTATTAAAAACAGTAGGGAAGAACGATTGACATGACTTCGTAGCTGGCTGGAAGTTTGAAAGTTTTTACGCGGTAACGATTCATCAAAAGAGATGTGTGATGATTACTTTGCTTCTTCCAGCAAGTGTGTTCGCTATTTAATGTGTTTTAAGAAGAATTATTTCGAAGATATATTATAGTGAAAGGGAAAATAAATTAAAAATAACTCGAGTATCGAGTCTAATACTCTGATCTAATCGATTTATAAAATGTTACCTCTCTCCAAAGAATCTTAATAATCAACTACGAACGTTTTAAGGGCTTAGCTACGATATATCATAGTTAAATTATCGATATTATACGAAAATGTCGACGACAAATCGAAATTTTACTGTGGCAAAATCTTTTTTTTTTAAGTATATAAAGACTGTCTCACAATTAAAGCTTAAATTAGTTTTTAAGGTGTCACCAAAAGTATTTTTTCGTTCTCACATTCGCGTTAAATGACCCGGCACCTCCACCATGCATACATGATGAATTTATTACAGGCTACCCGGCACCTCCACCATATTTAAAAATATACTCTTAATTCGAATGAGTACCAAATACTCGGCTCAAGACTTCGGGTACTCGCACACCCCTAACACCCAGAGGGCTAATGTGCGTACTAGTAAGCATGCTTAGGCTTTAGCGCTGCAATCTGTTGACGGATAACGAAACTATAGAACGAGTGCAGCCAGTGTTGCCATGTTTCTGCGTTACGATCTGTTGAACGGGAAATACAACCCTGGGTGGATGATGCCGTCTTTACAGCCCCGACGCTCCTGCAGATAAGACGCGACGCGCGTCACTGGTAATAAAATGTAATGTTTGTTATTCATAACTAACTACAGCCACACAACAGAACGCGCGTGCACAACTGAGACTTGATCTTTAGTGGAGGTTTAGAGTTGGAAGTTTTCCCATATGGATTTTCCACTATTTCGCTTAGAGAGCCCTTAGGAAGCTGTGGTTATCAGGTGATCTCTGAATCTCGCCCTAGAGATCAGCTCTGACGCAAGGAAGGCGGCTCGACGGCGAACAAACGATCTAGGTTATTCAGCCGTTCTATTGAGTCAACTTAAAAGTTAAAACACACTTTTACTGGGTTGTTAATTTCACTGTATCATAAAGTTTAACACTAACTTTTCTTGTATTATTAGTGCATATGTTATTCAGTAGCTGAACAAGGCATCATGTTCACATTAACACCAAAAATATTATTAGTAGAGTGAAATTGCTACTTATTTATGAAAATTTAAACTTGACGATTTTTTTAAAGTAAACAGTTCACATATTTAAATTTGTTAACAATTATGTGGGGTACATCTACATAAATATTGAATAATCTATGTTTACCTTCATACAAAAAGTCTAAGCGTTATTCCATCTCCATCTCTTTAATCGAAAAAATTGTCACTATTCTAAACCATTCCATCATCATTTTGCATCATCATCTTTACAACAATGTTCATAACTATTAATTCCATACGTTTGTTGTCACATTTGCAATGATGTACTTTGTACTGATTAATATACTGGACCCCTCTGGTCATCCAATGTTAATTGGCATGATGCCAATTAATTTGTGTTACGAGCTAATAGAGGAAAATGATATTTCAACCTTTCAACGCGTCCGCCGATGTCAACATTTTGATACAAGGACACAACTGTTTGAATAAAATAAGTAAATGAAAACCAATCGAAATATAATAAGTTAGTTCAGATTGTTTTGAAAACATTTCTGGCTTCAAGATTGAATTGTGTTAATTGTATGATTCAGTGATCTAGGCTGTATTATTCTTCAACTCTGAATAATAAACGTTGTTACTGTCACATGCAGCAACATGGGGACACAGCCAGCTTATTTCTGCACGTACGAGACCACCCTTTGCAGAAACAACACAGAAACTCAATCAGTATGTTGATGATGTTTGGATGGAGTGTTATACATGACGAGGGATGGAGCAGAGATTATTAAAAATGTAAAGCTACTGTTAATAAAGTATTTGGCGTATGTTTACTTTTTTATGTTTGTTCACGGTATTTTTATGGTTGCCTCCGTAACTAAATAAATAAAATAAATAAATACTCACTTATAAATAAATACTCACTTAGTCATATAACTGATTTTTAGTGGGGGACAGTAAACCAAAGCGACCAAGCCAACCTTGCAGGCCCTGACGCAATCGACGAGTGAGCGATAACCAACCAAAGATCGATATTTTTAATAGGAAATATAGCAATCAGTGGTATGGACAGTGCGAGCACTCGCGAATCAACACCAGAATCAACAAGGCCGATTCAGAACAACTTTGAATTTATTATGTGTCTCGTTGCTAGGACGGCTCCAAAGTCACCGTTTACAAATTCATAAGAGAAGAACAGATTGACTCAAGTCTAAATCTGAAGTTACCAAAACTTCTGACTTTAGCGGGAATCGAACCCTGGACCTTCTGCATTGGGAGCGGGAGAATTCAGATAAATGCTTTCATTTGAATTATTTATATTTATTCGGATATTTTCCATTCGTGTGTGATTATGATTTATTCGACTTTGCGCTACCATTTCAAAAGCCAGACCAAATGCATTGATTAGATTATTTGTTAATATCGTGCTAGATTCTATAGAAGCGTATAACGGTATAGCGTAGAAGCGTATAATAGGATAACAGACTTAACTCAGCTGCATTGCTAGTTGCGCAAATAGTGAGCAGGCCTGATATCAAAATACACTGTTAGTGAGATGGTTGTTGAATGTGAATTTGTATTGAACTAATAATTAATATAATTTATGCAGAATGTTTAGAAAATAGTTGGTTTTGCAAGGACTTAAGTTTTAATGTGATAATGATAAATAAAAATGTATTTTCTTTAGTATATACGTTAGTTGCCGCATGATGGTTGCCGGTAGACCGATATATAAGATGCTAGACACTTTGATACTTCACATAATTGTGGTGTTATAGCGATGTTTGCTATGATGTGTCCCACCCCGAACCTTCAGATATTATACGTATTTATGTGATATAACCAAGTAAGCTATCGCCTGATGTCTCGGGCAGCAGGTTGCTGTGCTAGGTCGTATTCAAACAAAGACTGCACGACCAGTTATTTGTTTGTCCTTCCAATGCATTTGAAACAAACGCTGTTCAATGAGAGTTTGTATTGTGAAAACTAAAAAGGCAAGCATCAAGAAAATGTGTGTGTGATTTAGATTCTTACGTTTCCTTGCTCAGAGCAAACTAGATTTCGTCACATTTTACAGTTGCTTAGTCAACGATACATTAAACATGTTAATAAAACAACAATGCAGGAAGAACATTTTAAAACTACAAAATTAAGTATTAAGTGTACCTTTTTAGGGTTTGGAGAGGCCTATTCCCTAAAATTAATCAAGGAACAAAATTATCATACCACCTGACAAAAGCCTTTCACAATGTATGTACAGTATCCACTGTGATTATAAATTCGTGTAAATAAAAGATAAATCATGAAAATATAATGAAAATATAATGGAGCAATTTTTCAGGCCACTTTTTCAAAGTTCATAATTTAGTGGAACATATTTTAAGCGCGAGTAGCATTCACTATTCTAGAGCGCTGGCAGCTTAATATCACATGGAGTATTAGGCTGGCGAATTAAATTTCCCTTCCGAAAAAAAAACGCTTATTCTATAGTGGGATTTTCAACCGGGTAATTTTGGATAACGAAGCGGAAGGTCGTTAATTTCAATTTATTCAGCCCTGAACTGCAAAAATATTGCGTCAGAATAATGGCTGAGCCATTAATCACTTGTCAGAAGTCATTCAAAAACAAAATTACAGCTTCATGTATTTGGGGGCGAAAGTAGTGGCGCATGTTAATAAATGCATAAAACTAGGCACAATGGATTCGGGGGAAACCGCCTCCATAACCATTTACCGGCATGAAAATTCTTTTTGCGTTGTCAACAGTTATTCCAACAACAATTATTTTTCATTAATTCTCCTGTACCATGCGTACGTAAAGCGAGTCAAGTAAAGGTGGCTGTTTACATGTACAGACTGATCGTTAAAATAATAAACAAACTTTAAAAAATGGATCGTCCGTTCATCAATACAAATGTTCTTTTAGTCAGTCAGAAACTTTTTCTACCAAACCATTTCGAAGACTGTTTTGTTAACACGAAACTCAAAAAGATTTCGAGTAAAAGACGTAAAGAAACGCGGAACCAGCTCCCTTATCGCCGCTATTACTTGTAATGCCTAAACGGCTTCATGGTTTTCTGCGATGTTCTCAAAGTTGCTTGAACGTCGCGTATCGGAAGTTTGGAAATATAAGAACGGTTTTAAAAAGTTGTAGCAATGTATAGGAGTAGGCCTACCTTGCACACCCCGCATGAGCGTGACGCGTGCTGCAATGTGTCATTATCAAGGCATAATTAACATGTCAAGTGTGTCCCCGGCGACGAGTATCCATGCAACAACGCTCCGCTGTGTTACCGCCGAGCTACAACTAAAACATCACTCTGCGTATCTTTTTGTTGGAAAACTAACACGTATTTGTTATTTTCTATCGTGTTTTGGCATGAACACATATTTGTTGTGAGTTATTTCGCCACTTTTATTAATAGAAAGAGTTATTCCAATGAGCAACAACTTGTTTGTGACTGAACGTCAATTTCGATATCTGATGATGTTGCTGATCAAATGCGAAACGCAAATGCGTACTTCTTTAAAAATTATATATGCGGCTTCCGGAGATAGTGTAAAAGCTCATTCGAATTCTCCTTCCTCCTACCAAGGAGGGGTGCTACTGTTGATAGCTGCAGAATCATGAAGGCCTGTCCTACAACATGTATAAGAAACGAGTATAATTTCATTGTTATAAACAAAACGATTATTTAGGTTTTAACGGGGTATGTCCGCCAAAGTATGATAGTTATGTTGGGGCCAGATGACTTAAGTGAAGTCAACTACGAACAGGAATGCTAGATCTACGCCGGTATCCAATTCGATTTTCAGTACCTTAAATGCGCTTGAATGCAGTTTTTTTTAATTTAGCGTTTCCCCTTCCCCTATTTTACGCATGTTCAGAGTAATTTTTAATAAATTCAGGTTTTAAAATCAACCTTTTAAGTGCACTCAAGCATAGATCTAAGCTTAATAAACAACTTCGCGTAAAGTACTCTAATGAATTTTCTGAAATGGTTCGCGAGTCACATTGTTTTTACGAGAGTAAGATTGTACATATAAATAACAAGGGCAGGATAAGGCGAAGATAAAAGATTCTAAGGATTCTTCGTCAAAGTTGGCTGCATGTAAATGTTAGCTACAACCGGTGACAGTGGAAGCTCCTTCTTCTGTTTAAAACCTCTCCATGCTAAGCAAGGGTGCTGACGTGAGTGAGCTGCCCTAGATGGCCTGGTACTAACTCTTTGATAACCTCCATTGTTTAGGGGAAGGGTAGTTTAGTAAACAAGAAGGCGATATCAAAGCTAACCATAACATCGCACTATCCTTCTTGAATGGTATCTAGTAACTCTTTTTTAGTACAATAGTATCAATAAAACTCTTTGAGTGAAAAAAGACTTTAAAAAGTAACTTCAGGGAGGATTGCCGAGTGGCTGCAACTGAACGGCAAATATATATACTGAAAAAAGAATTTGTAAAAGAACTAACACAATTTTTGGAATCTGAGTTACCTCAAACTCTTTCAGTAATGATACTTCATAAAAAGTAATTGCAATACAAAAATTACTTAGTTAAGTACTAAACAATTTTGTACTCCCCCCCCCCTCCCCCTTCATGGGTAAAAGGTGCGATCGTGATCGTCTGTCTGTGACAGTGAGTACGCCATGGAGAAAAGTGATGACAAGGGTGCGTCAACCGTTAGGTCATAATGTGCCACTTCCACTTTAGCCTAGGGGATATGGGGAGAGGGACCCATGCTGGTCAGAACCAGCCACGGGTAGGGGGAGGAAACAGAAGGTTCTCAAGTCGCGGTCTTCATCGTCTGTCTTTGACAGTGAGTAGCATGGAAGAAAGTGGTACGCCATAGAGAAAAGTATAGTCACCGTTGAAAGTGCATGCAGTTGTCCTGGTCTGGTTTCCTGGGTAATTGAACTGTGGATCGTTTGTTAATCTGGATTTGTGCTTTGCTTACACGGAACATGTGTGTGTAATAAATTCGTTGCGTTTATTAGTATGGACTATCATTTATACCTATAGCGTGCGACAGAAACGATTAATATTCATCGTCGAATAAGTGCGAGGATTTCAGAAAATATTCACGCATTTTAAGGCAGATTGTAAAATATTACGGAAGATAAAAGAACGCAAGAGAAACGAGGCATTGTGGGTAAATCAAATCCTGGTTTGATCCCGTAACCCAGGACCGAAGGGTTTATTTAAAACATTTAATAATGTAGAAGCAATCTGGTGAGACCATGGAGGGCTTAGTTAGAGCTCGCCACCAACAAAAGAACGGGGCCGCCAGTATCAGAGCTGGCGCACACTTTTCATAACCCTATTCTTCCACCCACGAAGCGTTAAGTATGCATTGTTAGCGCGAGTATAAATATGATATATTCTCATAGATTCAGTGCTAAGTGGATGCGCGAGGAAATATACGAACGTTCACATTTTTGTAGTTGACAAAATCAAGAAAGTCACAATCAAATTATATTCAATCTACAAGTAATAAGTTGACTTAATTTTAAAATATGTGTGATTTCGGATATATTTATTGTAACGTTAGGACATAATATGCGGCGTCAATTTACTGTGCACACATACACACAGATACCTATGAATTGCACGCACATTTTTTCGTCAAAGAATTGTGAATGTTATGTGTTAGTTGTAATGAAGCAAGAACAGAAGGTAGTTAATTTTGGGATAGTTAAGTTTAGGTTCATTTGAAACTTATGAATTATTTATTAGTATATGTCGTGAGGGCACTTTGGCTGCATACACCAAACAAAAGTTAAAGACTATAACAGTAATTATTGATAATTTTTGACTTGGTAAAAAAAAAAAGTACCATTTGGTGCAACGAACTATCAATATTCATAAATGTATTTAATATTATAAATTGTTATTTTTGTTTCACTAATAACTACGAACTAATAACACGAAACTTTTCAATTCCATCAGTAAATCCCACGTTGGAGCGAGCCTAGGGCAAACAGAGTTCCCAGGATCTATGTGCTCACTTGTGACTGGTTGTTTACGCACCACACACATTGAAGTGCAGCCGCGGACATGCACGACCAGAAAGCGTATTCATTTGCACTAACAAATACTAACATAATGCTTGTTTTGGACCAAAGCCAATCTATCAATCATTACATAGTCAACGTGTGTGGCTGAGCAGAACCAATCAGAAGACAGTTTGGATAACAATCAGGGTAAAGATGTTTTCCGTCCCTCCAGTGATTGATAGACAGGCGTGCACGTACTGTGATGTGCTGGTTGCTTGCAGTCATAACACGAGGGGCAATTGCGGCTGGGTATTGAAATGCATAATAAATACTAGGCCATTATGCTCACAAGTGCACGAGCAAAACATAAATAGAAATCAAATAGGTACGTGGATGGAATAATTTATCTCGAAATCATTAATCGTATTAATTAAATCAAAATTAACAGTTTTAAGATATTTCGCACGTCGTGAGTAAACAATGTACGCGTTGAAATATTCCAGGCTTATTATTTTAAAATGTGAACTACGTATAAAATAATAATAACCATACTACCAAAAATAATAAGTATTATTTATGTATTATTATGATATGCATTATTATTATAAACTGTTTAAGCATAATGGTTGTTAGTTAGAAATTATCAATAGATATCAATTAATGGTTCTACTAAAATAAGTCAAACAAAAAAATTAATTAATTGAAATTTACTGATATCTGCTAACAACCTCCAACATTTCCAACAATTTGGGGTAACATTTACACAAATATTATAAATAATATATGTCCGTTAAATATACAATGGTTTTATGGCAAAGATCACTCATTAGTCACTGTCTAATTTACTAAGTGCAAGCATCAATTTACATACTGAATACAGCTATGAACACTTCCAAACAGTCCAATGTCCTCAATTGACAAAAATCTCCGTCCACTGACCTTGAATATCGTCCGCACTCCTCGACGATCTCGATCACTCCTTGGGGCGTGACCCTGGGGTAGTTACAACGCCGGAATGAGCTGAAGTATGCGTCCACCTTGCCCAGCAGTCGCCCCTAGAACAAACACCCGTCATTAGACTTTGCAACCACAGATCATTATGTGGGCCATGTAAGGCACATGTCTGGCTAACATGTCAGGCACATGTCTGGCTACCATGTAAGGTAAATGTCAGGCTATCATGAAAGGCACGTGTCTGGCAATACACCGTCTAGGTAACGTACGGTCCAGACAAGCATTGTCACGTAAACTTCAGCTTTAAATGATAACAATAGATTAATGGAGGTAGTACATGTGAATGGGATAAGATCCGTTATGTCCTTTGGATGTCCTGCGTGGCATCCGTCATCCAAAGTAAATATGCTTAAACTCGAAGCCATTCAAAATCGTGCAACTAAATTTATCACCGGGAGAAGGGATTGTGACAGTCAGAAAAGGTTAGACTTGAGTAATTTACTATCATTTGAAAATCATGTTAAGGAAATTGATATTGTGTTCTTAAGAAAAATGTTCTGTAACGAAGTTGACCCGAGTCAAATTAAGCTACCGTTCAGTACGATATGGCAGAGGGGTGACACTTTGTCCTCCTTTCGCAAGAACATCACAATACCAAAATGGATTTTACTACAGGTCAGTAACATTATTTAATGGTCTTGATAATGATGTAAAACAGATCCGATCTACACAGTACACACCAATTTCAAAACAGCTGAGGCAATCATTACTGGACAGTCAGACCACTCAATAACACACTTGCACACACACACACACACTAACATACACAAACATACACATACTCAAACACACACACACACACGCATATCATGAACACGCACAAACACAAACACTTATTTAAATCCATAAGAATAGCAAGTTATTTTGTTGTAAATTAACTGTACATTTTCGCTTGTTATGAACGTCCAAATACTCGTTTCAATTGTAATTATCTTGTTGCTATGTATATAGTATATTAATAATAATCCTGTAATATAGCTTTATTTATGTGTAAGGTACCTGGTAGTAAGACACAATTGTGTAATGGGGCGTTGCTCTGATTCTTACTTCCATCAATGTGCATTGTATAAGGGTTATTACATGTATTAATCTGTACTATGTAATTACATTGAAAATAAATAATAATAATAATAATAATAATAATAATAATAATAATAATAATAATATACCCATATGTGACACGACGGTGGCTAGCCAAATCCGTGCCACGCATGACCAGCCACGATTTAACTCTTTTTGAACGGCCCCTACTATATTTATTTATTTATTTATTTATTTCACTATATTTTCTTTCAGTTATCACGTGGCGTATGGAGATGCTCGTTCGATCCAAGGGATCCATCACACAACGTCTTTCTTGAATGTATATTTATTTTCCTTTTCGCATTTTTCCTGATTTATTTAGTCAGGAAAACTCCATGTAAGAGGGATTGATAACATTTCACCTCAGGAGTGTTTCTCAACTGATTTCATAGATAAATAACCTCTCACCTAAATCTTGCGTTATGTTAATCAATGATATTATAATGGTCAGTTTAATGGCATCAGATTCGCTTTAGGTTTAAAAATGGCATACTGTAAGATTCAAATCTATACATTAAAACGCATCACAATCAGAGTAAAAGCAATTAGATTGAAGTAAGCTACGTACTACTCGAACGTAATGCCTCTATTTACATGCATCAGCCACTCTTTCTTTCAGTCTTCTTCGTTCAGTACGTAATGTACACAGTCAACTATAAAGAAAGACTTAATACAAATCCGTAGTTTATGCACGATCCGTATCCTTTACTGAGATACAAGAGTATGTTCGGGGGAACTTCATGGCGCTAATTTGCATAGACGAAGCGAAATTGGCAAGATGCCCCGCAAAAGACAAAAGACTGTGAGACTCGTTTAAAAGGCCACCTTTGAAACTTTCCTTTTACGGTTAGCCTATACGAGAAAATGTAAAAATTTTATCTAATGTAAGGAACTTCTTTCCTCTTAACACCTTACTTTAATGCCTCTACCCCTCTGTTCCACCCTTTCAACAACGACCCACGAAATAATGAAATTTGAATAATTCAGATTTCTCAGTATTGCGGTATATTGATATCTTGAATACCCTCTTCGACTATATGACTACACCAAACTATTCACATAAAAATAAATAATGTATTTCTGAATAACCCCGCCGGATTTGAGTTATGACCACGCTGGTTCTGGCGTCGAGGCACGCTGAACGGATGGATCAGGATGAAACCCCTATGCGTATGGGTACTGGCAAACGTACGGCGCACTGCTGGATCACGTCCGGCAGTGGTCAGGCCGAGTATCGCACATGCGCAGTTAGACCCTTTGCTCTGGTCAACATCATGCTAAAGTAACGAGTGATTGATGAATTTTCGCCTGGCAGAGCAAAGTTCAAGTACGCAAAGTTTGGACACATATTCTGTCCGCTGTGGGCTGTGTACTGTGTATGCTGGCTGCTCACTCTCTGGCTGTGTGTAACGATACTATACCATTCTTTATTTACTTTTTAAACAATGTTTGGCCTTTTCATCAAGTTTGCCTTGAGACACAGAATAACAAGTAAAATTCATTTACCTGAACATTTACATTTATTTATACAAGTTACATGTTGACAATTAACTGAAATTGATTATAAATAATGAAAAAGGTTCATTTCGAGCACTTAATTAGTAATCTTGATATTTTAAAATTATGCGCAGTACCTGAATCTACCGCTGAACAATTAAAATTAATTTACTCGGAAACGAAATGCTGTTTTATTAAATGTTGCTGTCAAATGTTTAATTTACTTTCAGATTAGCTGACGGTAAGTTGCTTTTAATGACTATTTGGGGCAACGAAGTGTCATGAGAGCGTATTTCGCTTTCTAACCACGAGGGGGTGGGGTGGGGGAAAGAAGGGGAGGGGAAGGATATAAACTTCTTAGAACAAAATGTTTGGCAACCAAAATTACGGCTACAACTTTGCCACCGTGGTTTTAGTGATAGTGTGTAACTTTCTTAGTTACATGATAGCAAGTCTTCACCAACTTTCCATTAACATTCATAGAGCATAATAATGCAAGCTTTAGTGTGTTGCTTTCGCCACAAGACGAAACTTATTTCGTAATTAGGACGAAGGAACTGTTGTTGACAAGGAAGACTTTTAAGGGTTTCGCTTGTCTAGTAATAAGCAAGTGAATGAATGAATATGTGAGTGCATAAACAGGTGGTTCAGAGTAATATTTGTGTTGACTATATTCAGGACCAAAACACGCACGCAAATGCAATACAATGTAAACCTTCTTTACAAGATACTGGATGTTAGATTCTTATTAAAACTTCGATTGCGGACGGGGTTAAGTGTTAAGGTGGGTGTGTTCCTAGGTCTAAGTTCTATGCAATCCGCGAAAGTCGGTTGAATAAGAGAAGGGAATAAATACACAAATATGTGATTACACCTGCATGGTCGCCTGCTCTTGAAACATTCTAAGTAAATAGCTTTCACGATAGGAGTTAAGACAAATGAAATCCCAATGAGAAAATAATAATTTCATAAATCTAATGATATTGTTTGCAAGAAATACCTTTTCTGAAGTAGGGCCTACGTAGAACGGGCGCATTCAGGGGTATAAGACAAAAATGCAAACTGTTCCTGCCCTGTGAGTTGGTCGAAATCTTTAAATCATTGTCTTGGTGGAAATAGTGTCGATCTTGTGATGTACGTCCCCAGCACCCTTATTCTAAAACGTGATGTGACAACTTGTCGGTCGAAACGAAACGAAAACTTCATTTTGGTATTCTATGACGCCATTTTGCGAGTTGTCGTTTCGGTTGAACCGACAAGTTGTCACAGGCAAAAATACTTGGGAGAACTTTTAACACTTGCCCGAAAATCATATTTGACATGTTATAGTTAAAGTGATATTTTGGTAATGGAATAACATTAAATACTTTATTACGAATTATTTGAATAGTTAAGGTTTATTCACTATATTATTTCCCACAGTTTGAAATGAAGTGCACTTTGACATAACATGCTAAATAATGTCAACAAAGAAACGATAGTGCCTTCCAACAACAAGCTCAAACCACTGCTAGCTGAATCTAAAAGTTTATTATTTATTGTTTTATAAGGTTATGATTGGTTGAAATTAGTTTAAAGTTACGATTGTTCAGTCGAATTGAAGTTTCTCCCAATCCCTGTGTTCACGAAACCATTAGTTCTCATTAGCTGTATAGAATCGCTGTTTAAACGAGGGAGCGGAGCGACCGAGTGTCTCCATTCAACTCGAACGGCTCTCATTCTGTGATTCTGTCTGTCTGTCTGTACATCGAAAATCAGCCGAACCGCTGAACAGATTGCGCTGAAATTTTAAACAGACATCCGGTACGATTTACTAAGAACTGTTAACAAAATCAGCTTGATCCATTGCGATTTAAGCCTACAATAAATAAAAATGTGATTTTTAATAATATCAATGGCATTTGTTTCGTAGCAGTTAGCGGGACGCGGTTGACGTGGCCTGCATGGCCTAGTGGTAACCATTTAGCCTACAGCACGGATGGATTGGGTTCGATACCCGTCAGTACGAACTTTTTTATATTTTTACACCCACATATTATTTTCAGGGGTGTTAAATGGGAAATAAAAATTTTGTGATTTTGTTTTATTTTGGAAATTTGTTAATGTTTCACGCTAATACGTTTTGAATACGATTCGCATTTTGAATGTTCAATTTAAATAATTATTGTGGCAAGCAGAGTGAGTTCCTGTAACGGGACCATATAGCCGGTTTTAGAAGTAAAAAGAAAAACACTTGGCTAACTCACTCGTTTAACAATGACTTTGGCGTTTCGTGTGAAACGATTACTTTTCACAGAGCTACAAAACGACAACTGATACATAGTTATAGAATAAGGGTCCTGGTACAAAACTTCAGTTTGTACCGTCTGACAAAGAAAATCGTACATCGAACTGTATTTCAGACAATTGTTTTTCCTTATAAGGAGGGTGAAGATAATGATGTATAGAAATAATATAAAAAAAACGTCGCTCTAAATTAAGTGTAGAACCTAGATCAGTGTTTCCACTTTCGTCCCAAAGTTTGAATGTAATAACGGCTAACAGGGCGGGAAACATTTTCCGGCCCCAAAAAAATCGAAATTTATTTTCCTTTTATATTTAAAACCCTCACTCATTTAACTAAGATTGCAGTCATTTTCCTTTGATTTAAAATATCGTTCAGAGGGCGTTACAACGTTTAGTACCTTGAATAAAGATGCAATGGATTTGTATCCACAGATTTCATAAATCTTAGATGTTGCTGAAAGTATTTTGCTTGTACTTCGGATTCATTCAATTCGTGTTTTCTTGGGAAGTGGCTTATACCGCGGCACTCCAGTTTCATGAGGGGGGGGGGGGGGGGGGGCGGGGCTGTTACAACATGGTTGTTATTCCATTGAACAGATGAAAAAGCCAAATTGATGGAAATTTAATGATGTTTCGCTAAATCAGTGAAGGAACGTTGAACCGCTGCGAGATGGCTTGGTTTCGCCCGCCAATAAGCTCGGGCGGATCGCTACAGCCTTGAATAGGTTGCCAACCCCTAGCAATCTCGTGTTGTTAGTAATCAACTTCGTTTACAACGCAAGGGATGCTCGAAATGTGAACTAACATACTTTTATTTTATATTCAATAAAGTGGTTTGTCTTTCACTATTTTCTGGAGGACTTAGGTGTTGTATAACATTGGCTTAAAGTTACAGTACCATTACTGCGTATAGAAAATAGTATATTTTTATAGTTAATTTTTTTTCAGACTTAATTTTCGAATTACCCTTACGGTACTTGTTCATTAACGGGACCCCCCTCTAAAAATGTAAATATTCAGTAGAAACATTTCATTAGACAATCATAACTAGTACATCTACTCCATCTGAGTTTCAGGAGGTCAGGAAAACACAATTATTTTGAACAAAGCCCCGAAAACATTCTTTCCGGCTACATACTTTGCGCCAGGAGTGACACGGCCTACGCCAACGTACTTCAACTTCACACAACAAAACCTTTAACGTCGCTATTTTAAATATAATGGACTGTCAATGGAAAAGTACTTTCGTTTAAAATAGCGACGTTAAAGGTTTTGAAGGTTCATTTGGTGTCCGTGAACGTCAATGTCAGCTGCACGGCGACGACTGCTCTCATGTAGGCCTACGCGACGCGTTCCAATGGACTGTACTCGCCAGAGTCACGTTGAACGTGTGAGTCAAGTTCACTGTTTGGGTCATATTCAACTCCTCGCAAGTTGTAATTATTTATTGTAAACAGAAATAAGTAAAAAAAACGACGATGGGGGGATCAATTAACAAAAAATTGAGGGGGTCCCGTTAATGAACAAGTACCAATCTTACTTACTTAAGATGAAGTACGTGTTCAGGGTACCGTACATCAGGAAGTAGATCTTCTAGGGAGGCTAGCTCTTACTTGTGAGCAGGCCTTCACACAGACGCAAGAAGACGCCGGGTAGTAACACACGACTTGGAACATAGTTAGCATGCAAGAGACGGAACATCGCAGGTCACGTCCGCAGCATAATTGAAACAATGGGTGTCGCGATCTAGGCAAAGCAGATATATTACGCCGAACTGATCAATATTGTTTACTGGGTTTGTTAGTGATCCCCGAGCAATTAGATGTCCCTTGAAAAGCGTGAACATGCACTTATAAGTGAAGCTATAAGTTGACACAACAAGGAACCAGCAGCCAACCAGTTTATAGACTTCAATGTACGGTTTTGTTTGTTTATGTTCAAATATTCAGAATCTATAAAACACGTATGCAACCTGTATACGATTAGCAAAAGTAACCCTCAAATCTTACGAGTATACCTTAAATTATCAAACCTATGCGTCTTTGAAGCACTATCAAGGAAACTGAATGGTAAACACAAAACCTTCCTTGATAACTTTTGAGCTGACATGAACATAAACAGGACGTTTAGCCAATCAATCAATCAATCATCAAGCAAGCAAGCAAGAAAACCGTATAATTTAAAATAAATCATTATCCCATTACCATAGCATTCTGCGTGATAGGATGAGTCGATAATCCAGCGAAGCCACGCCATGATACAGTACCTAGGCATGCCTACATTCCACTAGACTACGCCCTACTATTTATGGCCCCACTAATTAAGTTAGGCAAGTGATTTCAGTGGATGTAGGCTAACAATTGATTTCGATACAAGAGCGTGGTACATAAACCCCCCACGCACACGCACACGCACACGCACACGCACACGCTACAAGTCGAGTGACGTGTTCACGCACGCCTGTAAGGCAGGCTCAATCGTGGAAAGGGACGAGTGAACAGAACATAGTCCATATTTTGTAAATACCCTGGTAGACTGCTTTTTTATAAATCTTGGCATTTAGAAATCAAGCATGTCCACTAAAAATATTTGACACTTGCCAAGGGGTTATTAATTTTCTGTAACTCCATAAAAATATAATTAATTCTAATTATTAATGAATGAATGAAATAACACTTCAGGGCAGATTAAAATACAAGTCACTGTAGTGACGTACAGGTACATATTTAATATACTCTCATAATTTTAATTTTTGTATAATTGGGCACTCAAGTCAGTTAAGTCAGTCAGTCAGTCAGTCAGTCAGTCAGTCAGTCAGTCAGTGATAACCAAAAAAGGAAAAAAAGGGGTGTAATATTTAGATGCATAATTTTGTGTTTGCGTGTATATTTATGCACATTTTCCAGACCTTTTTTTAAATGATTATCAAAATTTGCATTCTTGTGTATTTGGGAATACAAAAATAAAAAAAAGCAGGTTAATGCCCCAAATCTACCAAGACGTCAAAAACCTATCAAGAATAAATGTCCAAACATAAATGTAGCTAGTAATAGCCCCTTCAATGGCATGGTGATATTACGGAGCCATTGTCTGACTGGCAACCGTTGAATACGTCCCGTGTAAACAAGCGTTGGCTAAAACAATTAGTGGACACTCTTGTGTAAAAACGAGTCTTCGAGACCTAGATATTCGGAGTGAGCATTACGTCCAGAGAATCATTTCCCAGCCTGGGCTCATACGTGCGTTAGGGTAAATTACCCAACATCAAACTGTCGTTATCCAAAACTAACAAAAGAACATTAAAGCTGCATCCTTGGGATCGCCCTCTAAATAGCTCAGCTCATCGCTTAAGACTGAACATCCGGCAACCATGTGATGCGCAATGAACGAATCAAGAACAATGGTAGAACGACAATAATATGATATCATATAGTTTAGTTACTGAAGGCAGGATTGTGCAGACTGCAGAGTATTCATGGACTGATATGATAGGCGATGAAAAGCTGGAGGCTTGTGCCAAGGACATCATACCGTCATATCCTCAACTATACGACTTTTTACAAAGAATTTTACCAAAGAGATAAAATAAAATCATCGACGCCTGGTTTTAGTAAATCATTGTTTTTCAATGATTATTATAATCTTTGCATATTGTTTATTACATTATCTCGTTATGAACAATACATTGGTAACAATCTTTGTTTGTTTTTGTATGAAACTGATAGAGCCATCACTGCCGATACGTCGAGAAAACCAAGCAATTGAACACAATCGGGACATTATACCGAAAAAATACTTTCTTTCAATGTTTATGTGTATTTATTTGTAATTGTATCTATTTTCTTAACTTATTTAACTCGCATTGAGGAAATAATTGATACATGTTTCAACCCACTAATTGGTACCACAATGTAAATAACATTGCAATTCAGTTCATGTTACTTTATGACGTCTCTTGACTAGATTATTACATTTTTATTTGTTTTACGAAATACACTTAATATTTCGCATGAATGCATGACGGAAGGGTACACATGAGTTCGGTGTGACCCCCTCCAAGTGGTACACGATGAGAACTGTACTAAGTTAGTGTGGGAGGAATGTGGGAAGACCTCAACACCGGAGGATTGCCGGCACCTGGGATCAACCCGGCGACCTCTCTCTGTAGTGGTCGGAACGAGGGGAGTCGATGATAGGGAAGAGGGTGAAACCCGAGCCTATGAGGGCATTACCATGATTCGAACCTGGAACGCAGTAATGCACCCCCCCCCCCCCCCCCACGCGCATAACAGAACAAAGAGGGCAAGGAAGAACAGGGAGAAGAAGAGGGAGACCCATCGCCTGGAAAGTGATCCGAACACAAACAAACATGTGGATTCTGGAAAGTCGGAAAACGTAAACAGGGGAAATCTCTTCACTGACAGGGAAATGGTTCCGAGCAGACACGCGCTGTTTTTTTTTATATTTCTTGAATATATTATCTTAAGTCAAGTACTGAATTCGAATCCTCGTAAACAAACGTTGCATCAACTTTTTAAACACAATTTAGAATTGGACGTAGAATCTTGGATGCATTATGATATAAACATCATCAGCAATATTATGCAAGTGGAATATGTGGTTTAGTGTCTCCTCTACTCCACTTGTCCAAACTACACGCTTTGGAAAGCTTAACTGAATTTCGTAGAAGACGAAAGCTTCGGTTGAACCCTGAATAAAAAGTGTGCCTTCCGCAACTTTCCGTGCGGGGCTCGTCAGCTCCTCTTCAGATAGTTAGAGACATGAGCACGAGCACGAGCACGAGCACGAGCACGAGCACGAGCACGAGCACGAGCATGAGCACGAGCACGAGCACGAGCACGAGCACGAGCACGAGCACGAGCACGAGCACGAGCACGAGCACGAGCACGAGCACGAGCATGAGCATGAGCACGAGCTTTCAGCCATCCAGAGAGTTCACCTCGTTATTTCTCGTCTTGCAAAACATGACAAGCCCGAGCAGGGAGCGAAGCTTACAGCTACACAACGTTCATGAGTTAATACTGTTGGTGGAGGTGCCGGGTTTATAGAATCATCTCTTTCATCGAGGCTAGCCCCTCCCCTCACCACCAGGCAGGGTCACCAAACACATTATTACCAGCGAAGTCACCAAAGACGGATGTCATTGGAACAGGGTCACCAAACACATTATTACCAGCGAAGTCACCGAAGTCTGATGTCATTGGAACAGGGTCACCAAACACATTATTACCAGCGAAGTCACCAAAGACGGATGTCATTGGAGGTCATATTCGGTTTTATAATGAGGGTTTCGATCTTAACTCCTTCCGCGATGAAACAATCTGTTGCACTTCTGCATGTCTTCAATTCCGTCCTTAAGATCTGAATACACAACGCTAATTAACGGAGTGTTTTTAATTTTTTAGGCAGCCATACAGAAAGCCCAATGTTCTACGAACTGCCGCAAGCTATGCCATTCCCATTTCAAAAAAAGCGAATCGAATTTCGAAACGTGGTCCTCTTCCGCAGCACTCACTGATGAGATGGTAATGCAGTTTCTTCCAGAATCCACCACCAACTTCTTGTTGTATTGTTCTTTAATACATTCCACCTCAATTCGTTTGTTTATAATAAACATCTTTTGTGTAGTCCTCATACAACCCAAGCCGTCTTTCGCGATTTAGCCGGAAGCTCGCGTTTATTTTGCCAAGTAGGTTCAATTTGTCGCATGCAATTCTTTTGCGAATTTCAATATTGACAATATTATCAATGCCATGATTTGATGCTCCATATTGCCGTAGGATGTTTACACACCAGTTCACTATATTACACAATTCGTAGATAACGTCGAAGGAATTGTAGATTTAAAAAACGTTTTATATTCTAACGGAGGTGTATACCTATGCCTGATGTTTTGCGCGGAACCATTTTGGCTGGCACTTGCAGCTAACGTTGACAAATTTACACTTTACCTATCTGCCCATGTTAATGTGATATTTGATTAAATTTATAATTAGAAAGTAATTAATGAAGTAGTTAATGTCACGGAGGTAGCATTTTAACGAAACAATGAAATTACGATTTGTGGTTTCAAAAGATTTTTTTTGCCTTGTTAGTACGGAATAATATTTTTAAATTTACCATGCTTACTCTGCCAACCTCGCCAGATGTTATGTGAAGGTTCAGAGCATCAAATGACATCATCCATTCTTAAGATATGTTAGACTGATTTTAAAATAGTTGTGTAGAGGAATAAAACTAAAAATACGTTCAGTTCGTGCATTGAAATATCGGTGTTGGTAGAGGTGCCGGGTAGATAAATGTAAACTATGGGTGACACTATAGCCACCGTCAGGGGCGTAGCCAGGATTTTGATTCGGGGGGGGGGGGGTGAATTACGGGGTTTAGCCTAAGAAATTCGTAGAACTGCAAGTATGATTTCGAAGAAAGTACGTATCCTGGTACACTGGGGGGATGTCCCCCAGCTACTGCGGTTCTGGGGCGCACAGCCCCAGAAAAAAATGATTTCTTACATTGCAAATAGTGACATTTTTCTATTTTTTAGGGTGTTTTTGTCGATAATTTATAAAATTCTGAAGATCCACATACTGTCAGTTTACAAAATCTTGCCACATGTAGGCCCTACATATATATGCCACATAGAACACAGAGCCATTTAGTATTATTATCACCCTTCTTCTGATTTCGGGGGGGATCAGACACCCTGATCCCCCCCTTTCGCTGCGCCCCTGGCCACCGTTCCTAGAACCCAAGGGTCGACATTCGCCAAGAACATTCTGTAACGAACGTCCTTGTTGAAGAGTAATAGTAATTAGCAGAGGCAGGTATTTGGGGTGAAAATAAAATTCAATTTCCGTTTTTATTGTACCCAAAAGCGGTGAATTGGTGGTGAAAATATATCAACATTTAGTTGAAAGCTCTATATCTCTCTACCCCTGATTTTTTTGTTTAATTTTGAGTGTGGTACCTTGTAAAAGAATTGCAGATTACAATAAAATGTAGTTAGAGAGTTCAGATGTAGGTCTTTGTGGTGGAACTTATTTGAATATTTGGTTTTGTTCTGACCAAAAGCGGTGAATAAGGTGTTGAAAATGATTTATCATTTACGGGTTTTAGCGGTGAAAATTTCGTTTTTACCGTAAAAACCTACCTCCGGTAATTAGTAACACAAAGTGGCGTACCAATCGTAGGTCATGTTCGGTTTTTATCGTGAGACGTGACGGACAGACAAGTAATAGCTTCGCTCCCTAACAACTTAGCTGAACACACTTCCAGCTTGAGGAGTGTTCTAGCTTGTGGGACGCTCAGCTTGGCCCAACGCATCTCGACTCGCGCGATCAGGTGTTGGATGATTCCTGCTCAACTGTCAGTTATCATTACCAAATTTTGCACGGATGTTAATAAAGTACTTGAATATTAAAATCCGCAATTGGTTTTAAAAAACAAGCCTTAAAGATCCATTGTAAGACATAAGTCTAAAACGTGAAAAAATGGGAAATCCAAAACATGGATTCCAATCCTGGAAATTCCCACCAAACCGTTTATCTTACGATAAAACCAAATTAACCTGCGCGATAACATTGATTAATTAATTAAGCGAGCGAAGCGAGCGTTTCCATTTGACTCTGCCGGAAAAAATTGTCACTGTTTTTTTTTTTTGTATGTCTCGCCATAACGTTTGAACGGAGGCTCGGATCGAGTTGAAATTTGGACCATCCGCAAGCTTCGTTCTCGATTGAATGCCATTAGTTTTGTGTCAAAATCGTTCAAAAAGTTACAAAGTTACATTAAAGTTAATCAAAAGTTTTTTTTTTTTTTAACTAAACGGCGACAAAATCTAAGGTGGCCAAATCATTTAGAATGTCCGTCCGGTCACGAATATGTTAATTTTATTTTGCTCCGATAAGTAGTGTAGATGGAAATTACATTATAACAAAAGTAACGTTTCCATGGCAACGAAAAGTCGCACGAGAATTCTGGTCACTATGCACTGCCACCTAGAAGTAATAAAAATACTATCGCGGAAGCAGTGTATTATTTGTTACCAAAGAGTTTAAATAGTTTTCCCAAGGAAATGATGTCAAGGTCCTCTAGATGGCGGTGGATTTTATCCACAAAGTAAAGTTTTACCAAAATACCTTGGCAATAATAAATAATATTGGAAACATGGCGCCGTGGACAGCGAACGTCGCAAATTTTAAAATTTAAAAAAATGTGCAATGTGGGTCTAGCTCTAGCACGTGCTCGCTTATCAACGCGTCCAACTGAGCGTTTCCTAGTTTAGAAATACGCGTACTGGATAGCATAGATTTATTAGTGTGAAATTTGATAAAGGTGTTAAAAATCATTTTCCCGAAAAAACAAGAAAGCTGAGCGCCTAAACTCGTCTCCGCGCCAGCCTCAGCGGCTTTCATTATTATTGATTTTATTTCTTTGGGATTGTAGGATGGCCAACTCACCACCGTCTGTCCTCCGCTGGTTTAGCAGATGCTGTCTATTGCCGTATTTTTTATTGTTGAAGATTTTGGCAATTCCCTTGCTCATTGCAAAGTCGCATCCGACACAATGAGCTAGCGGAATTGAAATTGAACAGTCAAAGAGGTTCCCTGAAGTTCGTGATTGTTGCCTGACTTACGGTAATGGTTCCTGGCGACCGAGGTTCCGATGCTGAATTACGGTGGACATCCTCTTCGACAGGTTGAGGCCTTTCATCACCGGGGGAAGGAGAGGTGGTGTTCGTGTCGACTCTCTGATTCAGATTAGTGACTGTATAGGCCGAGTTGGTTTGGATGCAACCAGTGGCAGGATGTGAGGCTGGGTTGAATTTTCCTGTTGGTAACTTACTTGAGTTGGCCTCCAGTCCATTGCTGAGAAAATCTCGAACAGAAAATTGTGAAGTTTCAGGCTACCTTGTTGGCTTGGATGCAGGCCACCTTTGGACAAGTGTTTGAATCCACGAATAGGGGTTACATCAAATGATTTGCAGATCCATTGGATTCCATTGTTCACTAGGTCTACTTGTTTATCTGGGACGTCTGTACGGTACATGGCAATGTTGGCTGTGGGATTTGATTTGTGAGCAGTTCTTATTAGTCTGTATATGTAGTCGCCTATTATGGGCGGTGATAAGGAGGTAAGCGAGTTTGTGCCATAGTCTAGTATGAGTGATTTCACTGAGTGGTCTGGTTGACCATTTTCGAGATGTCTTTGGAGTACGTGAGGCTGGGTGCCTGGATATGTGGTAAGTTGAGAAACCTTGTTATCATTGATGTGATGGCAACCCTTGTACATTGAGTCGGATATGATTAAATTTCTACCGGTTGGCTTGTCGGTAAGACGATTGATTTGATTTGATTTGATTTGATTGGATATTGCTTAACGTCTCATATTTATGCAACTTGGCTAATCGAGACGAAGGGAGGGACGTAAGGGATGACGCGGGGGGACAAGGGGTGGGCAGGCTTGTGCTGGTCAGAACCAGCCACAAGCGTATGGGGAGGGCAGGGGTTCCCCCACGTCGTGGTCTTCTCCGTCTGTGTCATCATCCGTCTGTGTTGTCATTGTCGTCGCCGTCGGGGAGGTAGTCAAAGGGAAGGGGAAAGTTCCCCGACGACGACCCAGAGCTCGCCATTAGTTTCAGGGAGAAAAACTCCCCTAATCACGGGCCAAACCACGAGAAGGTTGCGAGTTGGAATTTGATGGTAGGCCTAGTTTTGTTTGAGCCTTTGTTCGGGGCTTCATGCTTGGTCTTGTTCGGAGTGGGGCTTGAATCGGATGTAGGCCTTGACGGCAGGTGCTTCAATCGGCTTGAGAAGGTATTGAGAGACGCAGGCAAATGAGTGGATGGCAATGGGGGAAATTTGTCGAAGTTAGTGAGTGGTTCGAAGGGATTTCTAGTCTCAAATGAGCGTTTGATAGTAGGGTTTACTGGCACTGACTTAGGCCTACTGCTTGGCCTGGTGTTACCTACTACGGCATTTCCGGTTGGCCCTGGGTGCCGGTGCGCGACCCCTGGAAGTTGGTTTGATGGTGTAGGCCAAGGCCTAGGTTCATTGCTTTTAAGAGGGTTTATTCTCGTTGAGTCCCACTGGGCCTTCCTTTGTCGCCGATAGGAGGCTTGGGCCAGGAGCAGGAACTAAGGGGGCGCTTTGTTCAGGTAGGCTTGGCCTAGGCCTAGGCCTGGGTTTACACTCTGTGATGGCCAAGGTCTAGGCTGGCAGGTCAAGTATCAATTTGTGAAAGGGAAGGAGGGTACCTTGTAATTGTTCTGGATATAATCAAGCGGCTGAAGATCGCTGATGGTGGAGGGGACTCGTTCCGTGGCGGCACAGGCACTAGGTCTCAGCTGGACCAAACATAACCATACTTTTTTTTTAATGTTCGCAATGTGTTGTTTTAGTGTGTTCGGGTCCGTTGTGATGTCATATAAGAGGTCGTTTGTGGGTGTTGATGATATCATGTTGAAACTGCAGTGGATAAACGGACTATACTTAAAAAGTCAGGCCTATTGAGTTTAGAGTAAGCAGGGGCAAGAGGACGCATCTAAGGACTTTTAGGTCACAAAATATGTAATTTTTGGGCTAATTGGCTATTTTTTTTTATTTTCCTTATTACACATTATTCAAAGTATCTTCATCAATGAAATAGTAAATGATCATTATGAAAAATAATTATTGATTTTTAAATGTTACAATGTAAAATGGGAATTTTACCCCACCCATGGGGCAAGAGTACTTTAGTGATTGGGCAAGAGTCCTTAACAGTGATCACAAGTAAATTTTCCTGTTTTGTACAACGTGCATATCTCATGCCACCATTGATGGCACATATGGCACTGGGTGTAAAATTGAAGTTTTTGCAAATGTTTTTCTTCTTTGAAACTATTATTTAAATTATGTTTGTTTTGTTCCTGTATTAGCTAAATGTCCTTAACAACATAATGGTCAAACAGGCGGCCTTTTGCCCCACCCCTGAATTCGTACTTTTGCCCCGTCGCGCGGTTTTCACATCTAATATGACTCGGCCGACTTGGCTAACTTTCCCTCTCTGTCTAAGGTGGCGCGCGCACCATGCAACCCGTTCAGTATGCGCGGCATCACATAATGTCCCGCGCTCAGTTTCAAAGAAATAGTTAACCTATTGAATGAGGAAATAAATAAAAAAACCTTCACACCTTAACTTCTAATTAAAATATAATTAACTTTTACCGAAGAGTTCTATTAACTATTATTAAAAATAAACAAAAAAAAACTTCAAAACCTTAACGTTTCTAATTAAAATATAATTACTTTACCCGGAAAGTAGTTCTATCAGACTATTATTTAAAATAAACAAAAATACCTTCTAAATCTTTAACATTCTATTAAAAAAAAAAAACATTGTTGGGGTTTGAACAGCGCAGAGCGAACCTACCTTAGCAATCCATCTGCTACCACCCTGCTACGGCGCACTGTGTACGTTGTCCGCCTATAAACGTTATAAGTGGCATCGCAAGCGAGCCGTGAGCAGCGCGGTGGTGGGGGAAGGTTAGCAAAGTCGGCCTTTAGATTCAACCTTTCACATCGCGATGTGCTACTATCTATCGGACATTGAATGAACTTTTTGCAACATGCATGGGGTGCTTGGGCAACAAGTAGGCCTAGGCTTTTGTAGAAAAATACTATTTGGCCATAAATTAGGTTAGCAACGTATACATGGTTTAAATTACATCAGAAATATGAAATTGTTATATTAATTCATAACTTTTGAGATTTTGATGCCAGGTCGCTCCAACTTCACTTACACACCAGCAGCCATTAATAAGTCAGTAGTTACTAGTCAGGTTAGCCAATCTCAACACAACAGAACTTTTATTCTTAAATTAGACTCTTGCCCCGTGCGGATTTTTACCCCGCGCTACTCTACTGAGATTAGGCTATGTCACCATGTGGTTGGGCAAGGCCTATTTAACACGTACGCTGTGGGCGTGGGCTTGAAACAACAATAGATAATCAAAAACTATATAAAAACTCGATGTTTAAACACAATATGATACAGTTTTGTAAAAATATCATACTAACATTAGTTACCGCTACCGGTACTTCGTTTAATTTAATCGGGACGTCTGGCAACCCTAGTCTAGTCCTGTCATGGGACATGTAAAACAATTTTTCTGTAAATGTCATCTAGCTGGTATATTGACAACAATGCATGCTTCAAACAACACATTCACTGTTGATGTAGCCTCGGAGTTTTTACTTTCGTTACTGGGCAACGGTTTCTCTAAAAAACTCATCAAAATTTATTAGTGTGGACTGGTGTATCTAGACGTAGGCCTAACTGGCTGGCTGTCACCTTGAGAAGTATGGATTTACTTAGAGATAAACACCTGGTTGACGCAAGAGGACACAGATATCTGGCGAACAAAGTGATAGGCAACAAGGGTCGAGGCGTCCTATTCTATTTCTCGAAGGCAGTCCCGCATGAAAATTATCTTGGTATAGTCGAGCGGCTTAAGCAGATCAATAAGAAAGCGCATGAAGGGCACTGGCCCATGGCCGTAGTCTACGTTTCCATGGACAGAGCCCCCGAGGAGATGTGGAGCAGCCTGGAAAGACAAGGCCGCTGGTACGCCAGCCAGTTTCACGACATCGGCCTGCGTCAGAGCGTGATCACCAAGTATGGTATTACATCGGAGGAAGATTTGCCCCACGTTGTTTTCACCGATCGCAATGGAGAAACGATAATAGAGTTTAATTCATTAGTTTTGAAAAGTGGAGGTTTGGCTAACATCAACGATGAAGATTGGTATGATATCATGAAGGAGGTGTGAAAACTGTGTTGGCAAATTGCAATAAAGAAACATCAGTTCTAAAATGTTTGCATGTCTTCCTTTATTTTCATCATAGCTGTTTAAGAGGGGGCGCTGAGCTTGGCCCAATTCAAATGCGCGCCCTCAGGTGTTGATGATACCAGCTGAACGGTTGGTAGGCTAGGCCTAGGCCCTAGGCCTAATACAATTACCAAATTTTGCATGAATGTCAAGGTGGGTTTATGTAAATCAGTAGTCAGCAGTCAGTAAGAACAATGAGTATCGATAATCGGCAGTGTGTACCCTAGGCTTACGTACTAACTGATGTAGGCCTAGCCTGTAGGCCTAATCTGTTACCGACCAATAGAAAACGTCGGTTGAAAGTAACATAACCTCAAAAGTGTAAGAATTTCATAATTTTTACTAGTTACATATTTGAATTGTTTGTCGTGTTGTTTGAGTTGTACGTTTGAGTAACGTAGTAGTGGACATTGGACAATGGAAGAGACGCCACATTGCGTAGGCTAGGCGCCAACAGATATCTGAGTGATATTATTGTTAAAACTGAGTGTTAATTCAAACCTTTCATTTACTGTGTGTAATTATTTGAACTGTGTATTTTCTACTTTGTAACCATTAACCAACAAATCTTCGTTATTCTGTATGCTATCATCTTTAATTTTTGAGTCCGTGTAGTAGGCCTAGGTATAATAAGAAACAGAGATAGTTCATAAAGTGATGCCAAGTTTCCTTAAATGCCTTGAAAAGTTCACGTGGTGATAAGCGAGTGATTTGACTGTCTCCGAGTCCGACCAACACAGCAACAGAAGTTTGTACTGTGTGTAACGCCCATAGTTGTTCCTGACCTGAAGGCCATTGAGGGCCTAGCCCTAGCTTCGGCTAATTTATTGTGCATGTAATTTAAAGAAAGCTAACACAAGCAAGCTCACACAAAAACGCGCCAAACCACTCATGTCAAGTGACACCTCCCGAGTGGTTGAATCCCTGCCGAATCATGTAAAGAATTAATATTGGCCTTCTCTTAACATAACAATTCATTACGGTTACAAATGGGCCCTTCCACCCGGTGGCCACCACTCACTCCCCCCAGACCTAATTACGATCATAATTCCCTCAAAGACCCACCAGCTACAACATCCCCAGACAAGTCATTCCACTCCCTAACAGTCCTTTCCAAGAAACCATACCGAGTACCGACCCAGATCCGTTCTTTCTACTTTCCGCTGGAACTTCCATGAATGATCCCCCCTGCCCCTCCTGCAGCCTATTGCGGATTCCCCCCCCCCTCCCCTACCCGAGAGTCGGCAACGACCTGACGACGCTTACATCATCTCATAATAGGCAGAGAGTCGTATTTTAAATTAAATAAATAAATAAATAAATAAATTGGTCTTTATTGGCGAAGTTAAGCTTTTTGCTTTTTTACAACTTAACCATACTCTACCATTAAAATATATTTCAGATGACACTACACATGTTACTTCATACTAAATGTTTATTTATATTTACATATTTTTAAGTACTAGTTTCTAATATGAAATAAGATTATTTTTACAGCAGGTGCGACATGTCAAAAATGTGGCATTTAATTTGGCCTTTATTGATGTAGGATAAGGCCTACTGTAACATATGTTATAGTAGGTATATACTATGATATGTTAAAAGTAAATGTTAAAAGCAGCAGTTTAGAAAATAAATTGGTATGTACCTATAATGCTGGCCGACTACCGACTGACGAAACAGATTTACGTATAAACCCACTTTTAATGAAGTACTTTTATATTGATATCGGCACTTGGTTAAGAAATATAAGCCATAAAGATCCATTGCGAGACATAAGTCCAAAACGTGAAAAAATGGGAAATCCAAAACATGGATTTCAATTCAGGAAATTCCCATCAAACCACTTATCTTACGATTTACCAAATTAACCTGTGTGGTCACGTTGATTGAAACGTTGATTTCCAGTATGAGAACTTGCGTTGAAAAAATCTGTAGGCCTATACTCTTTGAATAAATTCCCGAAGTTGACCAAAATGGTGTAAATTTCGTCGATTTCACAAATTTTTAATTCAAAATCAATTAATTAATTTAGAAATACGCGAACTGGATAGCATAGATTTATTCTTTATTAACGTTAGTGTGAAATTTGATAACAGCGTTATAAACCATTTTCCCGAAAACAAAACAGAAAGCTGAGCGACTAAACTGTCTCCGCGCCAGCCTCAGTGGCTGGGGAAGGCGACTTCAAAATATCGCATATATATCAGAGAACTTACAAGTAATAAATTAGATTATCATTATTAAAAAAAATGCGAGCAAAAATGCGTGCTCTCATATTGGGGTCAACAACATGCAGATAGAAAATTGAGTTCACTCATTCGACTAGCGTTGAATTAAGGTCAAAAGGTTTTCTGCAAGACATATATCAGGAAATTGTGTTCAATCTGTCATGTGAATAGAAACAACCCCCTCCCAGACCAGCGAACTTCGTGGATTTGTTTGTCGCCCCCCCCCCCCCCCCACAGGATGTTTCCGACGAAACTAACAGCCAGTAATTAATTACAGGCTGGCTGTTAATTTATGGCCATAACTAACCCATTTTGTTGAAGCCCGTCGAGTGTGTTATTTCTTGGATCTTAGACAAAGGGAAATAAAGTTGCGAGACGCGAGCGCTGTGTTGTCATGATGGATGGGGTGAATACATGTGAACATATTAACACATAAAGTGGCGATAAAATTGCTGACGAGACTTCGCCCCGTGGGATTCATGGTTAATAAACTTCAATTCTATTATTAAAAACCGCAAACTTGAAATTACTTATACGCGCTTTTAAGAAGGCACTTCCACCACCTTGCCCATGTTTCCTTTATGGAAAAGCGCACTTACGAACCAAGCAAATATCTCCCAAAAGGGTTAAAATAATGTGAGTTCTTATACAAAAAGTTGTTCAAGATGTTTAGATCTATGCAACTATGTCATTGAAAATACCCGGTGTTTACTATATTTTTTAACTAAAAAAGATTTCAATACGAGTTAAATATATATTTATAATCCACCAATGCTTGGGTTGGTTAGGTATGTATGAGTTTAGAGCCGTCCTAGCAACGAAACGCACAACCAAATCGTGCAAGGTTGTTTTAAATAAGTCTATATAGTTGATTCTGGCGACGCCCGCGGTGAATCGTGTCCAACCATTTAACCGTTATTCCCTATTTCAAATATCGCTCTCTGGTTGGCCAGTAATTGCTCGTAGGTGAGGTCGGCGCAACATGGCTGGCTGGCTGGCTCGATCCCCTAATGAAATCGATGATTGAAATACGTAAATTTACACGTTGCAATTTATGCGAACGCACATTTTAGACATACATAGATGTGAGTTTTTAAGACTGCTTGGCAACAATGCTTAGCATCTGATCAACATGTTGCGTCTTAAACACTGAGCTCTATATACTTACATGGAGAGCGCATGCTATACTGTAACCTTGAAGCCTACATGGGCCTAAAGCGATGGGTCTAAAAGGCCTAACCCGATGGGCCCATTATCGACGTCCCTCGATTATATTGCGATTGCATTGCGATTGCACCGCCGACTAGATGTAAATCTTAACATCAAGATGGCGGTTTGTGGCTAGCCTATTTTGAGGTTATGTTGACTAGTAGACCTACATTACAGTGGTCTATTATCAGGGTCACTCAGGATGCCTAGGAATAGTGTTTACTGCAGTGTTACACCATTGAGTATATAACCATCACTAAATAAACTGAAAAAACACAGGCCAGTGACACAGGTGAACGAATCTATTTGTTTAGTTATTTTGAATCTGCCGCTGATTAGGGACGAAAGAAAATGGCGGACGGCAAACTTCCGCCAACTTCACATCTCAACATTTGCCAGGTATACATCAGATCTCCACGTAAGTATGTAGAGCTCAGTGGTATTATATTATGAACGGGAAGAAGCCATAGGTACAGACGCTCGGTCCGATATGCATGTAAGGTGGCTGAATGGAAGAGAGAGGGGATTATTCTTTATTCTAGCAAGAAACGTGCTACAAAGACTTTTAGGGAGAACATATTATTATCCTTACAATAAGAAATTATATTAAAATAGTCTAAGAGACAGCTTTTGTTAAATTAAAATATTAGTAGACTTAACCAGAATGCCGTGATCTATTGAGTTTTTTTTTAAACTATGGTCTTGTATCATGGTTTGAGAAGGATGCCATACGTGGAGTGGCGTCTATTATCCTTGCAACTATGATATTTATCGTCCTTGGATAGCCAATCAGAATCTGGTTGCTCCGCCACTTTTAATCCAAAGCCTCTGTTGAGGTGCACGCCTCTATTAGTCTGAGCTGTTCACAAAATAAAACGGCAAAAAATGGTAGGAAGGTTTCACTTGGCAAAAATGTTCATAAGGTCAAAGAAAAGCGATACAGAAGGGGAGCCACGAAAAATGTCCCTTACGATTCAAAATGGCGGCCATGAAAGAATAAGCCTATTATTTACCTATTTTGAGTATAAAAAGACGGTAAATGATGTTAGGAAGGTGCTACTTGGCAAAAATATTCTTAAGATGTTAAAAAAGTTTACAGTGGGGGAGCCATGAAAAGTTTCCCTTACGATTCAAAATGGCCGCCATTTTTGGAAAATATGTATTATTTTCCTTTTTTGAATATAAACACACTGCAAATAATGATAAAAAGGTGCCACTTAGCTCTAGGCTCTTCTAAAGATTATATAAAAAGTTTACAGAGGGGGAGCCAAGAACAACATCTTTTACCATTCAAAATGGCGGCCATGAATGACGAGGTATGTCAATTATCTTCTGATTTTTAATGTAAAAATACGACAAATAATGATAGGAAGGTGTCCATTGGCAAAACATTTCTTGAGATGTCAAAGAAGGTTAACAGAGGGGGAGCCAAGCAAAATATCCCTTACGATCCAAAATGGCCGCCACGAATAACAATTGCGTACCTTATTAGTCTCCAATTTTGAATGTTAACAGACGGTAAATAATGATAGGAAGGTGCCACTTGGCAAAAGTACTCTCAAGATGTTGTGCATGGTTTACAGTGGGGGAGCCAAGAAAAATCTCACTTAACGATTCAAAATGGTCGCCATGATTGAAAAATGTGTATTGTTTCCTATTTTGAATGTGAACAAACGGCAAATGATAAAAATGGGCCACTTGGCCAAAACATTTTCAAGGTGTTGTATATGGTTTACAGTGGAGGAGCCAAGAAAAATATCCATAACAATTCAAAATGGCTGCCATGATTGAAAATGTGTATTGTTTTCTATATTCCTATGATCACATTTTAATTAAATTTAACCTTCTTCCTCCTTAATAGTAAGATTATAATGAAATAAAACATCTATGTCGATTTCTAATAACGTGTACATTTGAGCACTTCTTCCTTACTTCTTCGTTACATTTTGAATTGACGTTGTTTATTATATGTCTTCATCCTCAGGAATACTGAAATAAAAGAAAATAATATATCAAGTGCTGAACATAGCTGTAACGAGATGAATAACCATCCAGAAATTAAGCAGATTTATATATTTATCCTTAAACTTTTTTTCAGTCTATTATAAGTTATAACCTTCTAACACTGGGTTTACCTGGTGTTGCAGCAGTTTAGTCGGCTATTGGACCATAGCAATGTACAGGGAAAGCCGGCATCTTTGCATTAGCATCGTGTGGTGCATCTTTTCTTACACGAGCACTTGACAAGCTCTCGGCAGCAGTCCCTTATCTCCGGCAGTCTAGTCGATTTTGGATGCCAAACTCCATTATTCAAGAACCATCCCCATTCTTTAGGTGAAGAAGATATTGGCGTAAAAGTATATGCACTTCCCCAAAGATGTCCTCCTTGATAAGCAGCACGTTGAATGTGAAGCTGCAGTGCGTCTTTAGTGGGAGGAAGACTGTCAACACTTTTGTTCCTCGACGTGAAAAGGATTTTCCTTGCTTCATTGACTTTTCCTACATCCGTGTGTGCGCGTACAACATATCGTTCTAAGACGTCTTGAGTGGTTTTGGAAACGTTCTGCAACCGACAGGAGATTTCATTCTTGTTTTGTACTTGATTTTGTTCTTGTTACTTCACCATTACCTGGGAAATGGAACCACTTTCTTCACAATGCCACAAACAAGCAGGAGCTGTTTTCCATTCTCGAAAATCACGCTGCTACACAGTTTGATTTTGCAGAAATTGTGACCAACGTGGGATCAATAACTATCGTATCATCTCAAAAAGCTGAGGCCGCCATTACTGGTATTTCATGTGAATTTCTTGATGAGGCTGATGGCCGCATCATTGCTCACGTGATGGATGCGGCCAAGTCTGGAGGAAAGAGAGTTCTTATTCACACTATGGATACAGACATAGTCATACTCGCTGGCTCATTCTTCTACAAACTCATGGCTGTGGGGCTGTTATATTTGTGGGTTTGCTTTGGAGTAGGGAAGAAACAAAGATATATATATCGGCACACGAAATAGCTCGCGCTCTTGGGGAAGCAAAATCAACAGCATTGAGACGTTTCCATTTCTTCACGAGATGCGACACCGTATCCTCCTCCCAAAAGGGCAAGAAAACAGCTTGGAAAGTATGGAAATCTTTCGATGATGTCACACCAGCTTTTCATGAAATTTCCTGTCCGTTACAGAACGTTTCCAAAACCACTCAAGACGTCTTAGAACGTTATGTTGTTCTGTCGTACGACGCACACACGGATATAGGAAAAGTTAATGACGCAAGGAAAATCCTTTTCACATCGAGGAACAAAAGTGTTGACAGTCTTCCTCCCACTCAAGACGCACTGCAGCTTCACATTCAGCGTGCTGCTTATCAAGGAGGAAATCTTTGGGGAAGTGCTGATACTTTAACGCCAATTTCTTCATCACCGAAAGAATGGGGATGGTTCTTGAATGGTTGAGTTTGACATCCAAAATGGACTAGACTGCCAGAGATATGGGACTGCTGCAGAGAGCTTGTGTGCTCGTGTAAGAAAGGAAGCAACACACGATGCTCATCCAAAGATGCCGGCTTTCCCTGTACATTGCTATTAGCTTGCTATGTTCCAACTGCCGACTGAACTGCTGCAACACCAGGTAAACCCCTGCAGTTTAAGAAAGTTATTATAGACTCCAAAATTTTTTTGAAGGATTAATATATAAAACTTTTTAATTTCTGGATGGTTATTCATCTCGTTACAGCCATGTTCAGCATTTGATATATTATTTTCTCCTATTTCAGTATTCCTGAGGATGAAGACATATAATAAACAACGTAAATTCAAAATGTAACAAAGAAGTAAGGAAGAAGTGCTCAAATGTCCACGTTATTAGAAATCTACATAGATGTTTTGTTTTCATTATAATATCTTATTATTAAGTAGGAAGTAGGTTAAATTTAATATAAATGTGATCATAGGAATATAGGAAACAATACACATTTTTCAATCATGGCGGCCCATTTTGAATTGTAATGGTATATTTTTCTTGGCCCCTACTGTAAACCATACACAACATCTTGAAAATGTTTGGCCAAGTGACCCATTTTATATTTGCTGTAAGTTCACATTCGAAATAGGAAAACAATACACATTTTTCAATCATGGCTACCATTTTGAATCGTAAGTGAGATTTTTCTTGGCTCCCCCACTGTAAACCATGCACAACATCTTGAGAGTACTTTTGCCAAGTGGCACCTTCCTATTATTATTTACCGTCTTTTAACATTCGAAATTGGAGACTAATAAGGTACGCAATTGTTATTCGTGGCGGCCATTTTGGATCGTAAGGGATATTTTGCTTGGCTCCCCCTCTGTTAACCTTCTTTGACATCTCAAGAAATGTTTTGCCAATGGACACCTTCCTATCATTATTTTCCGTCTTTTGACATTAAAAATCAGAAGATAATTGATACACCTTGTCATTCATGGCCGCCATTTTGAATTGTAAGCGATGTTGTTCTTGGCTCCCCCTCTGTAAACTTTTTATATAATTTTAGAAGAGCCTAGTGCTAAGTGGCACCTTTTTATCATTATTTGCAGTATGTTTATATTCAAAAAAGGAAAATAATACATATTTTTTTAAAAGTGGCGGCCATTTTGAATCGTAAGGGAAACTTTTCATGGCTCCCCCACTGTAAACCATTTTTAACATCTTAAGAATATTTTTGCCAAGTAGCACCTTCCTTACATCATTTACCGACTTTTTATACTCAAAATAGGTAAATAATAGGCTTATTCTTTCATGGCCGCCATTTTGAATCGTAAGGGACATTTTTCGTGGCTCCCCTTCTGTATCGCTTTTCTTTGACCTTATGAACATTTTTGCCAAGTGAAACCTTCCTACCATTGTTTGCCGTTTTATTTGGGATCCGTCGTTGAACAACCTGTACTATATGTTATCAGTGATATTTAATAGTCGGCACCCCTCTAAGCCGGCGAGGGAGGGGAGGCATCTTGCTAGCAAGCCTGCGAGTTTATGTAAAACATGCACTCGGTTTTAATTCACCTGCTCACAGAATTAATTGAAAACTTCACAGGAGTCGGAGTCGGAGAAGCAGCTCGCCTCGCGATTCGTAGTGTACACCGGGAATTGATTCAGCTCCCAAGTTAGAGCTTAGTTCTCACTACAGGATGATTTTATTCCGGAAACACAATGGTTACTCGGGAAAACTTTCTAAACGAATCATTTCAGAAGCGGCTGCTTTAGAATAATCCCGCCTGTTTGATTTCATTCTCTTGTCTATAGAACATTGGGTGGGTGGTTCTCCTCTCCTCTCTATGCTTAGAACGGAATATATATAGAGTACTACGCGGGTGGGTTTTTCCATCAGGAAAGTTTCGAATAATTGTTTAGATTTCATCAAAGTTTGATGGTGTAAAGCATTTACGTCGAAACATTCAGGGAGCGATGATAAATTCAATTATAAGTTCTGATTCGCATTAGATGGTCCAGCGCGCGGCGGCTCCCGAGGGTTGTCATCGTCGTCGTCGTCGTCGTCGTTGTCATAGGGAGTCGTCATTGCCGTCGAGAGCGGAGGATTAAAACGAGATACCACCCATGGAAATTAAATTAATTAAAATATGATTAGAAATCCGCTGGTTTATGTTTTTGTTGAAAGGTTAAGCCCTTGTGGGTGGAAAGCGTCGCACCAGATTGAAGAGAAATCAGAGCGGTTTAGCAAAGTCCCCAGGACTACCAATTAAGAGTGAAATATCAGAGCCGAACGGTTGCAGAACCACAGAAATCGAAAAACAAATTAAACCACTGCTAGATTTAAGGGAAACACTGGAAATAATCGGTCGCCCAACTGGAGGGATTGTAAATCCGTGGTAGACAGACTAAGAAGTTCTATGTGTCGTATTGTACTTGACACTATACGTCAGACTAAGAAGTTCTATGTGTCGTATTGTACTTGACACTATACGTCAGACTAAGAAGTTCTATGTGTCGTATTGTACTTGACACTATACGTCACAATTTTAACAAAGGCTTTAGAAGATAATTAATTTTAATTGGGCCATCTTTTGGCAAGCATCAGCTTTCTAGCTAGCTCTCTCAAAGCTTTCGAGTAAATCCGTGACTGCATTGCTTTAAAAGAGAAAAGCTCGAAACTTATCGTTATTGTCGTCTTCAGATCGACATGTTAATCATCTTGATTTAATTATGAAATTAGGCGCCCTTGTGAGCGTGTAGTCGCGACCATTGTAGGGTGGCTCCCCCTCTCCCGGTCGCCGGGCGTCGCTGCTCAGTTAGTTCGAGAAACAACCCGACTGATGACGAAGAGGCTCAACTCATTTATCACACGTGCCGTCTTCAATCAACTTGGGGGAGCAATCCACTCAAATCAAATGCCAGTTCCTACTTTCCTCCCATTTATACTATTGCTCATAAATTTATTTGAAGTCTTTTCCAAAGATGATTTCATTATAAGCTATAGCTGCCGGAAACCCATTTTACGAATCTAGAATAATGGGATTCGTTGCCTCCAATCGGTAGAAAGTAGACTAACGTTATTTAATAAAATACCAAAACCAATTTTAGTTTATATGCTTACTGTAACCGCATATTTGCATATTCGTAGAGTACAGTTTTAACAAACGTAGGTATAATATAGAGTAGTTCGCTTTCGAGATTTGTGAAAATGTAATAAAAGCCAAGTTTATTCGAAAAGTGTTCAAACCTTTAGAGCTTTCATGAAAGAAATATAATTCACTCAATCGTTTGGTCGGTTGGGGTGGGGCTCTCTTTACGTGGTAAAGGAAACACGCTCAATGGAGGCGCATGCGACAAGTAATCCTTTTGATTGGATACGTTTCAACTGAGTGGTCGGGTTCTCAATCTTACCGTAGTCTCAAATGACTGCCTCCGCTCAAACAAGATGGTCGCTAAGTAGATTTGTGTGAGTTGAGACTACGGTCAGTTGAGACTACGATCAGTTGAGACTACGGTCAGTCGAGACTACGGTCAGTGGAGACAACGGTCAGTGGAGACTACGGTCAGTTGAGACTACGGTCAGTTGAGACTACGGTCAGTTGAGACCTCGGTAGTTGAAACTTTCGATTGATTGAGACTATACGGTTGGTTGAGAGTTCGGACATTAGAGACGTTCCCAGTAGATCTCCACCAACAGAACTTCTTTGAAAGTGTCGCGAGGCCAAGGCATTGCAGACACAATTCGTTAATACCAAGATCGGCCCAAAACATTACTAACGCATGTTGTCGACTTCTGAGACATTAAGAAATGTGAAGTAATATTTTCAGTTGGTGTACAACTGCATACAGTCACAATATTGTGACATGAAACTACTACTAGCAATCACACCAGTTTGAATGGCTGTTTATATGTTATCTGTCACTTGACATTTCGACAGAGACAAGAGAGGTATATTTTTCTTGTAATGTGAACCTTTTATATATTGCATTTTGTTACGATTATTCAGGCGATACAAAATATTGTTCCCGTACTGGTAACAAAAATCGTAGATTACAAAATATACAGATACATTTACAAAAATTTGCTTATTTCACAGGCAAAAGCAGGTGTATAAGATGTAGCGTTCCTGATCCTATGAATATGAAGCTACTAGTAATGTATCTCATAAATGTTGTAAAATTTGTTTAATTTATTTTGGAAAACATTTTAGCATCTGGAATAGTCTTAGTTATCCATAGACAAAGTGTATAATGTATTCATTGACACGTACAGTGGTAGCATGCGCCTAGCTGTTTTGGGCATACGGCATGCATAATATGTCCTATAGCCTCCGAACGCTAGTGAGAAAGCTCGATCCAGGATTTCTGCAAAATCGATATTCAATTCGTGTAATGTTTCATAAAACGTGCGGTATATTTCCTATCTAGATTTAGCTGAATGTGCCTTACCAAAACGATCAAGATACTATGCTTGCTTCCTCTTTACCGATATTCCATTTCTGTTATTGAATCATTCATGACGGAAATTCAAAATATGAGTAGACTACTCGATAAAATTAGTTCCATACAGAACATGTCTCTGTCGTTGCTACGTTGCAGGAGTCCACCTGATTGTGTGTGTATGTGTGGGACCATGCATTAAAACTTATTGCAAGTGATTAGGAGAATAATGTTTTCCCACAATGAGCCCATCATCACCCGAGTGCACCCCTAAGGCTAAGGCCTAGTATACATACTTGCAAATCTCGTCGGAGCTCGCATTTCTCAATTTAATCAAATCGCTTTCTTGGGGTGTTGAATGGCAAGCGGGCACAACAAGTTATGGAGGGAACAAGATGCGATTATCCGACCGCGGGCCGCGCTCATTTCTTCACTCCAGGGATCTAGACTAATGGATTGTCTACGCCCACTCTCACACGAGATACACCAACGAATTGATCCGTTTGTTATGTAAAGAAAGTTGAGTTACATAACTTGCCTTGCCTTGGTAATGTGCTACTCACTAGCAAGCACGGACACAAATCAGGGAGAACAACTACATAACCAAGAGATAGTCGGAGAGAACAAACAAATCAAATCTTCTCTTGCATTGACATCTATTGGTAGGTGCCGAGTATATAAAAATGATCCTTTAAAAAATGCTGTGTTTGGATATTAATTTGATGAAACTTTTAGAACAGGTGCTGTTTTTCGTTATCATTTTATTGGACTTTGCACTCAACTTAAATAAATAAATAAATAAATATAATTAACAGGATTTAAAACAATATTCCGATGATTGATCAGTCGTCTTTCACTGGTTTTAATTCGAATTCTTGTTTTAGATCCTGTTATTTATTTATTAAAGTGCAGTGTATAGTCCATTTAAAATAATTACAACTCATGCTGTGTATATAAATAACCACTGTGACGCCTAGTCACCAAAAACTTTTTGTATCATCCTGTTGTTGGACAATGCCAACGAAAACGCATGCAAAGTGTTTACTAAATCTTAACGGTTAAAAAATGATTATTTTTTATATAGGTAGATGGTTTTGAGGGTAAAGTGGCTTATAGAAACTTTGCAGTGATAAAATACTAGGAAACGCTCAGTAGGACGCGTTGATAAGCGAGCACATGCTATAGCTAGACCCACATTGCACATTTTTTTAAATTTTAAAATTTGCGACGTTCGCTGTCCACAGGGCCATGTTTCCAATATTATTTATTATTGCCAAGGTATTTGGTTAAGCCCGTGTGTAAACTTTACTTTGTGGATAAAATCCACCGCCATCTTAGAGGACCTTGACTCCTTGGGAAAACTATTTAAATTCTTTGGTGACAAATAATACACTGCTTCCTCGAAAGTATTTTGATTACTTCTGGTGGCAGTGCATTAGAAACTTCGCGCGTCTTTTCGTTGCCATGGCAACGTTACTTTTGTTATAATGTAATTTTCCATTTACACTACTTATCGGATCAAAATAAAATTAACATATTCGTGACCGGAAAGGACATTCTTAATGATTTGGCCACCTCAGATTTTGTCGCCGTTTAGTTTAAAAAAAAACTTTCGATTAACTTTATGTAACTTTTTAACTTTTGAGCGATTTTGCCCCAAAACTAATGGCATTCAATCGAGAACAAAGCTTGCGGATGGGTCAAATTTCAATCGATCCGAGCCCCCTCCGTTCGAACGTTATGGCGAGACTACAAACAAACTAACAAACAAAAAACAAAAAAAAAAAAAAACAAAAAAAAAACAAAAAAAAAACCAGTGACTATTTTTCCGGCAGAGTCAAATGAAAACGCTCGCTTCGCTCGCTTAATAAATTTGATTAGTATGGTTTTATGTCAAATTTAGGCAAGTCGCTAATCGATACAACGGGTAAGTGCGGGTCAACTAGGATTCACTATAAATGGGATTCGAAACCACAGCCCAGTATTCTTGCAGACGAGTCTATAGTTTGAAACGAAGAAGATTTGTGAACTATCATCTGGCCATAAAGGCAACGAGAACGAATGGCTAATATTCCATCTTGAATAGGTTTCTGTCGAGAGAGTAGAGAAATAGCCTCATTTCCGGCCGGCCGGACGCCATCCTAATGACGCCATTTTAAGATGTTCTTCTGGCGGAAGTAGGCCTACTATACTTGGAAGTATTGGTCAGTAAATTCACCTCATTTATATTCCAAGTGCAAGGTTGGGTATATCTCCACAGTGGTTCAGAAATAAAGAGCAGACAGCGGTAAATAAACCGACACACAGTAATATTAAAACGTTGAATCAGTTATTTAAAAGAGCACCGCATTGGTTCAATTACTAGGAAACGCTCAGTTGGACGCGTTGATAAGCGAGCACGTGCTATAGCTAGACCCACATTGCACATTTTTTTTAAATTTTAAAATTTGCGACGTTCGCTGTCCACAGGGCCATGTTTCCGATATTATTTATTATTGCCAAGGTATTTGGGTAAACCCGTATGTAAATCTTTACTGTATGGATAAAATCCACCGCCATCTAGAGGACCTTGACTCCTTGGGAAACTATTTTAACTCTTTGGTGACAAATAATACGTTCTTCCACGATAGTATTTTGATTACTTCTAGGTGGCAGTGCATTAGAAACTTCGCGCGTCTTTTCGTTGCCATGGCAACGTTACTTTTGTTATAATGTAATTTCCATCTACACTACTTATCGGATCAAACTAAAATTAACATATTCGTGACCGGACGGACATTCTAAATGATTTGGCTATCTCAGATTTTGTCGCCGGTTAGTTTGAAAAAAAAACTATCGATTAACCTTTATGTAACTTTTTAATTTTTTGAACGATTTTGCCACAAAACTAATGGCATTCAATCGAGAACAAAGCTTGCGGATGGTCAAAATTTCAACTCGATCCGAGCCTCCGTTCGAACGTTATGGCGAGACATACAAACAAAAAAAAAACAAAACAAAACAAAAAACAAAACGAGTGACAAATTTTTCCGGCAGAGTCAAATGGAAACGCTCGCTTCGCTCGCTTAATTATACCCCAAAAACAAATCTGAATAGGCTACGCTACAAAATGCATAATTTACGTTTAATGTGTTAATTTGTCGTATTTTCTTATCCCACATCGTCTGTCTATTTCGCGTTACTTGTAGCTTTACTTTTTAATTTATTACACTTCCTTTTCATTTTCAATTCCAAAGTTGGTTCAATATTTCAATATATTTGCATAGTGGTCCTACAATAATATTTCTTTCAATAACTACCATGCTTGCAGTTATTATTTTTGTAAAATCATTCGTATTCAATAGTAAATACAAGGTTCATGAGTGCGCGGCTGGAGTTAACTTTTATTAAAATAATAAAGGTGTTCATACTTCTATGTCTATGTTTGTTAGAAGGAATTTTATAGTAACTTTTTTTACCAAAAACTGAGTAGGCCTAAACAGAGACGAGGATTTAAAGGGATATTCACCCGCTACTCAAAAAATATATTTCATTCAGGCTAACTTAGTTATAAATTGAGAAATTAACAGAAAAATTATTAGGTCAACATTGACCCCCAAAAAATTGTCAAACCTGGTATTTTTTAGCTAGGTCCCATCGGCAAAATTATCCTAAAAGAAATAACATGGGGACGATATTTATGCCCCGTGACCTTGGAAGATTTTGATCCAAAAAAATATTGGCCATTATTGACGCACTCTACAGCCCTTTCTGTAAATATTCTATATTTTGTTTTGTAATTTGGGCAAGTTGTTCGGTCAAAATATGCTACCAAGAAGGGGTGAGAAGGGGTGTGATTTTGGAACACATATTTTTGAGTGCTTGAGTGTATATTTGTGCACAGTTTCAAGGCACGATGTTAAAAAGGACTGATTAAGATTGGTACGATGCTCTAGTACCTGTTTGTGTGGAACCAAAACAAAACAGGTTAACGCCGATTTATGAAATTTTCCCAAAACGCCAATTTTCGTTACTTACTGGATTTAAAAAAATAAAAAATCCGTGTAAAATCACAGTTACAAGATATATTTTTTAAACGGTCATTTTAGTGTAGTATTTTGCTATAGATTATGTGGTAAAATCAATGTTTTGGGGGTAATAGTCCCTTTAAGGTTGTCTGGAGTAAGATAAAGTTTAAACCGACATGCAACGTCATGGTTCTGGTAGCTCATAATAATGATGATGATGATTAATGCAATATTAATGCACTGTTCGAGAATATGAGTGAAAGATGATTACAAGCAACCCATACCCGAGCCCAAGCGTGGTTCGAACTCACGTCCTCGAAGAACCATACACTGTAAAAAAATCTTTATAATAACCCGTGCATCGGAGACTTACTTTTCCAACAACAGTATACGTAAATATGGTTTTCACCTAAAGTATACCTTTACTCAATAAATTGCTGCAGTGTACAGTGAATATAAATTGAAATGTCCAAGTTAATTTATGCAAAGTCATAATAAATTGACCGCTTCCTTGTAGGATTTAAAATTCTGTCCCTGAAGGTGTATGTTTTCACCGACGTTCACATTTAATCTGCCCTACACTGTCGGCCTAATAATACCCTACATGTAGTGTGATATTTAGTAGAGCGTTAAACTTAAGTGTACCCTACATTGTAGACTTTTAAACCCCTCAACATGTAGGGTAAAATTCACACGTCTATTCAACTTAGAATTATTGTATGATTCACGGGTAAAAACACATATGCATGTAGTGACATAATTAGCACTACGTTCATTGAAAGTTAAGCCTACATGTAGGCTTAAATTTACGTGTTTAATTATGGTCATTTTTACCTCCTCGCTTACCTAACTTTGATGCTACGTTGCAGGCTTAAAGGAATTATCTCATCTTGGTTGCACTCCATAGCATATCTTTAACCATTCAATTTCACGGAAAAAGATCTTAGATGCAGCTTGATCGGACATCTGGTTGCTAAGTAAATAGAGTTTTAAAACATCACTGCACGAAAACTAGTGGCCTAAAAATGACGTCACTGTACGGCCACTCATCGAGTCGACCCGAGCGTGTAGCCGGTCCGCGGCCGGCTCGCGTTACGAAGTACTCGGCTTTCAGACCCAATCAGTAGATTTCTCGCAGCTGTGCGTTTCGTTTGTAGAGCACCAATTATGATGAAGATGATGATATGATGATGATGATGAATTATTATCAATTATGATGATTATTGATTATGATCAAGTATAGCGAGTATACCACGTGCTTCCATTCCTTCGTATGGATAGTGAACTCGCTTTGAAAGGTCTTTCATTGTGGTAAGATTCTAGGGCACCTGTGTAAAACATGTTATTTTGTATGTCAAATTCACATTACATTATCATCTAGGTACCAAATATGAAACAATTATTGCAAAATACGTTTTAGCAGTACGTTTATGCAGCAATATAATATTCATGTTGTGAATGCAGAATATGTGTGTGCGTGTGTGTTTTGGGGGGGGGGGGGGGGGGCATCTCAATCTATCTTCATCTGTGTTTTCTTTACTAGAAATGATCTGTATTTGTTTGAATACGAGTGCGTTGGTAAGTGCGTAGAAGTATCCTCAAGTATCGCATAACTTATCACGTATACAACACAGATTGCGCGCTGGGTGTTTACGACCGCTCAGATAAATGTGAGTGCATGCTTGTGTCATGTACAGTCGTGTTAGGAAGGTTCTATTTCTAATGTTATTGTCTGCTAGATGGTTTGGGGCTAAAGTTGGGTTGAACCTCGCGCACAACGCTCTTCTATAAAGAATGACTGTTTATTATCATTGATTTTGAATGATTCTACATATGATGGTTATTGCATAAACATGCATTTGCTCACAATATTAGGACAAAATGTGCACGGAAAAATATAAAATAAATATTTTTTATGAAAAACAAAGACATGTATGACAAAAGTTGCTGGTATGCTTATGGTAACTTATCACAGTTTGGAAACCGATGAAATGATAGCTGTTTGTGTAATTTATTTTCTATTATTACATTCATATTCACATGCACTTGATCACCATTTTATATTTAGACTAACATACACCATTATAATATAGCATCGATATTATTACACTATTACTTCAGCTGATGCACATTCTTTCACCGCACTGTTGAATGATGAAACTATACTGCAATGTTATCTCTTTATGCGGGGCGGGGGACCGAGCGCGCATACGAAGCTCAAGTCAGCCGGCGAGCCGGGCGTACAATGACGTCAGTCCACGTTCGGCCGGAAAACCACTAAAATCGCTGCCGAGCGCAGCAGAATTTTTTGGAATTTTTCCCCCTTTAACCAACGTTCTAAAACATCAACACCTTTAACATATTAAAAGTTTTTTCAAGTTGATATACCGACTTTAAAGGCAACTATTTATATATATGGTTATTTGCATATGATGTTCATGTTAATTTTGCTGTACTGTAGTGGAAAAACACACATGCATGTAGAGCGTAATTTTCATAACGTTCATGAAAAATTTAGTCGATATATAGGCATCAAATTATGTGTTAACGTAAAAGTATATTTCAAATTAACTCAAAACCTTATTTTTTACCACATGATCTATAGCACAATACTACACTAAAATGACAGTTTGAAAAATCATATCTTGTAACTGTGATTTAACACAATTTTTTCAATTTTTTTGATCCAGAATTTTTTTTATAAGCTTTTTCTTAACCCGGCTCCGCCACCAAAATGATCGACGCAAGGTGATTTTTTTAATTTTTGCATTCTTTGACGCAGTGGTGTAACTATTGCTTGATTTCTGGAGGGAGTGAACTATCAACATTGCCCATGAAACAATCGCTTCGGGAAAAGTATGTATCCTGTTACAATGGGGGGTCTGGAAAGTTGTCCCCCCCCCCCCCCTCCAGCTACTGCGAGTCTAGGGCGCATCGGCATAGCCCTAGATTTTTTATGTTTAACATTGCAAATGGTGGTATTTTACTCCATTTTATTGGTTTGGTTCCGTCAAGTAATTTTAAAATTGTGAAATTTGAGAGTGTTTTGTCAGTTGACAAAATCTTGCTTCGCACCCCCCCACCCCCAAGTTGTTTCGTCCATGCTTCGACGTCAAGTATAGCTTCGCACTGTCTTTTGGGTACTCAAGTTCCCGTGTTTTTAATAGCAAAGCATCCAAATGCTTTTGAGTGTATGTTGTAAGATGTATACGTTGTAATCTTACAAAAATAATCTGATAGCTGTGTGTGTAATGCACAAGACGGTACTGAAACCATCCTTGAAAATATTTAGAGAAGAGTCGTAGAATGCAAAGAAAAGAATGCAAGAAAATTATAGGAATGCCTGGCTTCAGGCTCTGTCTGACCACTCCAATACAACGTCTATATATAGAATGTAGATCATGATAAGATTTGAAAGGAACGGTATGCTGCGGAGAACTTTCGGCCGGTGTTCTGAGTACAGTCATAAAGGGATATTAAATACACAAAGGTACAGTGTTGACTGTTGATTGGTTTAATACAGCTTCGTTTGCCTGCCTTCGATACTTCCCCTGAAATAGTCTCCCCACATATAATTGGGAAATCGCGCTAGGTCAACGGGTCAAGTTCAAATTGGAAAACGGTGTTTGGTACAAGTCATAAGAATTATATTTGTAAATATGAATTTTATTACACCTTTTATCTACAGAACAATCCTCCTCCCACCCTAAATTTAAGTAACATCTATGAATCTTGGATGTGGGTTATTCTTATTATAGATCTATTATTAAACGAGGGAGCGCAGCGACTGACTCTGAGTCTTACCACAGATAACAGAGTACACTTGGTCTTACCATTCAACTCAAAGAAAACTTTCTCTGTTCCTGTATGAATGATGAGTGAGTGAGTGAGTGAGTGAGTGAGTGAGTGAGTGAGTGAGTGAGTGAGTGAGTGAGTGAGTGAGTGAGTGAGTGAGTGAGTGAGTGAGTGAGTGAGTGAGTGAGTGAGTGAGTGAGTGAGTGAGTTTAGAAACGGCTGAACCGCTGACTAGATTGCACTGAAATTTTAAACAAACATTTTTATAGTGGTGATTGGTTAATTGATTGATGATTAATTAGACACGTAGATGCGTGACACTACAAGTGTTGTGGGTGTTGTAAACATTTTCAGAAAAATCTGTTACGATTTAAACTTACACGACAAGAAACAATAAATTGAAAATAGGCTGAGAATGTCACATTTAATTGAACGACAATTGCTGTTGTTCATGAACCAATCATGTTTTGATCGAATGTCAGGCGGTGAGTGCATGCATGTGACCAAGGTATAACGAATCTCCACGCTCAAGGTTTCCCAAAATTCCGCTGTGAGATTGAGTAAACCTTGCAATCTTTACTCGTATTTCCTACTGCCTTTGTTTTCCATAGAATTGTATGCATTCCAAAAAATATGTTCTATCCTACAACAATACATACAATCCAGAAATTACTAAACCTATCCCGACCGGGGTTTGAACCCTGGACTCCCACATTTCGAGTATAAAGGCACCCAGCTAAAAAGAATAGGAAAACGCCAAAATAGTTAAACGAGTAAGCGAGCCATGTGTTGAGTACTCGAGAACCTTTGCTTTTAAGTTTGTTGATATATAAACTTTAAAGTATAAATGATAGGGTTTTGAGTTTAGTTGGTATAAGGGCACGTTAATTGCTGTAAGGCCATAATGCGCCACTCTAGTAGGCTAGAGAGGAGAGACTCTGGCTAGATCTAGCCCTTTGGAGGGGGTGGAAAGGGAATGTTCCCGGGTACACAACACATGGCTCGCTCACTCGTCTAACGACGACTTTGGCGTTTCCCTGGTATAATACTAATACATGACAAACATACACAAATAATGTATAATTGGAAGGGCCGAATTCACGCCCTATACGCAACTCTATACTATCAGGAAACAAAACGACTGTCATGACAATCACCAATTGAAATTAAATTGTTCTAATTCCATAATTTTTTTGCACTGAACCGTCGTCTTAAGTAAAGGTTATGTGAGTGCTGAGAACATGGTAAAGGATTATAGGTCTAAGTTTCAAAACTCCCGAGATTTCGACGGTTACTCAGTCATATGCCCATCTTGTCTTCATCAATATTTCTTACAGCATATATTAATTTTTAAATATATTGTGAATTCATTCTTACTAATTGATTTAGTAAATTCTGTTACGGGAAAACAAACCTTACGACTGAATCAAAATAATACAATGTGTGGGGGGGGGGGCTCTTCAGACAGGCGAATTTCCTAATAATGTATAATATTCAACCAATATCAACCAAGAACTTCATAACAAGACAAAATTCTTCTCGTGGAGGTATATTTATCGACCTCTAAGTGGAGATATTCGACCAAGAATCGGATAAATACACACCCTCGAAAGCCTAAATAATAGACGCATAAAAAGTAAAAAAAAAACTGCCAGTAGAGTTCGAAATTTGTCAAAAGTAATTTAATGAATGCAAATAAAGATAATATTAAACCAGTGGAGGAATAAAATTAATCTACTAGGAGAAGAAAATAATTCTTTTAGTAGAAGACAAAAAAATTGCAGGTTGAAATAAAATGCGGCCGAACCAATTATTCCTTAAACAGTGAATCATCAATCGATCGGTATGGTTCTAATATTCAACTTTTAAGGTCTTTAAATGTACTTCTATTGGAGTAATATTCACTTAAAAATGGACAGTTAGCAGACTTTAAAAGGACAAGAATTCGACCCTGAAGGGTAGATAAATGTCACTTGGCAGACCGAAACAATTATCCCTATAAAATTCTTACAATCGCCCAATATGGTTCCAGGTCATCAAAGTAATAATGTTATCATATTTTCATAATATTCCCTTACTAGTGACCAGTTAACAACGTTTAAAAGGACGGTTATTCGACACAGAAGAAGAGTAGATTACTATTTTTTTATATCACCATGCATGGCGGATTTCCGAAAGGACGAGCCCGAGGAGTACATTAATAAATAATATAAATTATATTATATTGTTATATAATATGGCCAGGAATCCGAAAAACATTTTTTTGTATTGAATTTCTCATTTCAAACATTTATTAACATAACTAGTCAGCGGAAGGGTTCTCACCACCGCTAGAAGAAACAGAAACAAACAAACCTACCCCTACATCTCCCAACATGATTCACTACAGACGCGCTGCAGGTATACGGTGTCTTGGTGTATTGGGTTTATCGACTAGGACAGTGTATACTCTTTCTCCAGGTGTACCAGGTTCGAGCCTCGCTGCGTCCCGAGATTTTAACACCATGAAATTTATATGTTATGTTAATCTTTCTACTGGGCATTAAATGATGTGTGTCTTACTTACAGGAACGTGCGTCATCATAGTTAAATTGATAAATTAAATAATTGGAATGTCCCATTAATCCCACTACAGGAGGAGTAATTTCAGCCTGACAAATACTAAAATAATATTCGTACGGGTCGAAATTTTTGCTGACCGTTACAACGTATTCAAAACTTTAATCAAACAAAGGGCAAAAATTTTGCCATACATTGAGGTTATTTTAAGTTTACAATGTAGTAACAAATTAAATTATACGTAGTGCCAAATATTACCCGACTCGAGAGATTATTGTAGGTCTACAACGTATCCTAAACTTTAATTAAACATGAGCCCAAATTTTGCCATACATGGATGTTATTTTTAAGCCTACAGTGTATGATTAAATAAAATTACAAATAATGCCAAATATTACACTACACAAGGGGTAATTTTAAGTGAACAATGTATTTGAAAAGTAAGGCAAACATATGGCTGAATTTTACCCTACATTGGAAGTAATTTTAAGTCAGCAATGTACGGGGAAATTAAGATAGACGCACTACTAAATATTGACGTACATGACATAGTTTGTTTAAGTGTGCAATGTAGGTTTTATTTAAGGTGAACACAATCAGTAATTTTACCCTAAATGTCGATGGGGTTAAAAGTCTACAATGTATCGGCATTTTTTCCCGGACGTAGGGTTTATTATATGCCTTCAAGGATACATTTGCTTAACCTTGCTATGTTTGCATAAATTAATGATTACTTTTGTGGGAACTGTGGCTGCCATATACATTACCCTTAAAAAAACGGTCGTTTTTTTTTACAGTGTATGCTTCGGACCAGTGTCCAAGTCGTATGTGCAATCGCGGACGGCTGCCAAGGGTTCGTATCCTTGGGCAGAGTATGGTAACAAGAAGACTGTGAACTAAAAGTCTATTCTCAACATTTATCTCTCACTTTGAGAGGAATTAGCACATTGCTACCGTAGTGAATGGGGATGGCGTGCACAGCAGGTTATGCAATGGTCGTTAATGAGACAAAGGCCGGCTCTAGGGCGGCGTCATTGGAGAGAGGGAAGGGTGATTTCTTTGGGGATTAAGTGAGCTAGAATTGCTGCCCACGTGTCTTGAATTAGATTCCGCGGAGAAATCTTAGCCGAGCCGAGAGTGGAAAAGGTGTTGGCTTATGTGGGCGCTGGGGGGGGGGGGCGATTCCCCCGGGAAGGAATGCCGATGAAGGTAGCCTACATAGTCGCGCTCCAGCCGGGGAATGAGATCCTGCCGCGGGTTTATAGCGCCGAGGAGATATATTTATATAACATCCCCCTGAAAGATTCCCAAGGCGGGTGTATTTTATACCCCAGACCAGATCTCGAAATAAGAGGCCATCCGATTCCTATTTCTCGCCTGTAAATGACTTAAATTGTTCAAATATTGACATCACTAAATGTTTGCTTCTACATGTAGTAACTGTTTTTACGCTCTCTGCTCCTCGTCGGCTGGCAGCGCAGTAGGTGTCGGTAACAGTGCACGAGGTGGAAATACTAAACCGCGGGTACGGCCTCATATTGTGTTGTATACAGCGGCTCTGTGGCACGTATACGCGGGGATGTTCGCGGCTGCTCTCCCACAGGAATAAACTTTTATCACATTTGCTTCCACTACACACACATAGATTTTTTTATTGCGGGAATTATGCGGCGCATACAATGTAACATGTAGTGTAATACTGTGGCCCACCCTGCAAACTTTTATTTATCATGATCTACGTTGGGAATATGAACATACAGATAACACCGAAGTTAAAAAATCTTCGATCTTTATAATAATAAAAACATTTTATTAGTTAGTACACTATCTTAGAGCCTGTTTATACTTGTTCTGGACGCATTACATCGATTCAACCACCAGCAAATGAACTAGAGTATAGAGTGTAGGGGACACTTGCAATTCAAAATATTTAAAGGGCCAAGTAGTATAGCTCCTATGATTAGTATTGACATTAATAAGGGTTTTAATAATTGTGTTTAGCTCACCTGCATACACCTTGGGTTTTATTCATTTTGACATACGATAATTAGGAAGTAGTGTATAAGGGTTTAACATAATTTGATTTAGTATATTAATTTATTAATAATATTAAATCCTAGAGTTGTTAAATAAATTGTGATAAAAGGTTTGAACCTGTATCTCTCCATCAACCTTAAACTCAGGCTTCTTATCAATCTGGTGACCCACTATCTCATCATAATACAAAACAAGAAGAAACCGCCATCTGGAAGTCAACGCCGGTTCCCACCACTGACAGAAGGCAAGATTACAAGGCAATGTACGAACAACAAGGGTTTAGTTAGCTACAGAGAGAGACCGAAAAATGTGCAATAGAAGAATACGAAAGCACTGGTGGGTATCCGCAAACATGGGTCACCAGGATGTTTTCAAAAGGGGGCAACATGAACAACCCTTCTTATTCTGGAGCAATGGGGGCTCGGGAGTGACCGGCCACAAATGAGCCCCTGAGGGTGTTTTCTTTAAAATGTTTTAAATAATTTACAAGTTATACTGTATTTGTGTTCACTTCACATACATTATCCTGGCTGGTGTAAGGAGGGTCCGTGAGGTAACAGAATACCCCCGTAGGGTGTTTTTTAAGTTTGCAATACTTTATAACCGTATTGGTGTTGCTAAAATAAGTTATATGAAAAATGTAAATTCAAACACAATTATAGTGGTGTAACGATGGTCTATACACGAATAGAATACAAGAAAATAGCCCTACATGGCGTTTTCATTAAATTTTCACCACTTGTTATCAAATTTTGGGTTGTTAAAATAAGTTGAGATTGAACTAAAATGAAACATATTTATCCTGGTGCAAAATTTTTTAATTTTCCCTGAAATCTAGGGGGGCAAGTGTTCCTCTCCCCCCCCCCCCCTCCCCTCCCCCGCCTCCCAGCGCCCGTGATCGCACCCAAGCCTCTAACTGGAATTATTTTATTGAATTTTACCTGCCCATAGGGCAGGAAGGCTAATGCAGGGCAAGTGTGGCCCTCTGTAGCCTGACACAGTGATAACAGAGTTACAAGTTAAACATTACATACATGAAAAACAACAAGAGAACATGACATTTATAAAGTTAGACAAATTGAAAGGCAAAAGGCGGATAAGGGTACTTGAAGCGGGGTAGAGGGGGGGGGGGGGAGGTGGTTTGTTATTGTTACGCCAGCACCTACATTCAAGTAACGAGTAAGTGCATTAAATGGGGTTCAAAAACATATAACTACCGAAACCTCAGATATAGCATTCACAGACGTAAATCCGAACCGGGGTCCGATCCCCGGTCGGGACACATCTTTTCTAAAGTTGATATCACTTGTCCTTAAAGCAGGGTTAAGCTTCAAGATCAAAATGTGCTTTTTGACATTTTGAAAGTTTGAATTGACTGTCACGCGTGCACAGTTAGCCTCCTGCATGGTGAGAGCAAGTCAACACGGGTTGACTCACCCCGGAGTTGGACCGTTGCCGGCGTTAGGGGTGGGGGGTCTCGTTCCTCGTACGTACGAGCTCTTCCAGGACCTCATCTTAAAATCACGCCACGTTGTTACATGCGCAGTCGCGACGAATACCAAGCTTTGCGCTCCTTTAAAATATGTTGACCCTTTACATGTTGACGAACTCACTCTACTTTTAGCCTTTTGCCTTTTGTGAACCAGTCTTCTTACCCCCCCCCCCCCCCCCCCCCACTAATAGCGACGTTTTACGGGGAGGATTGCCCTCAAAATCACTTAAATCGAGCAAAATTTAAAAACTATTTGCCAAATCTTCTTCTTGCGTGCGTTAGAGTTGTGAAGGCTGTAACAAATAGAATACCATAATTCATCTCGATTTGCATATTGAACGACGTGTAGTTGCAATGGATTATAAGTGATTACTGATTCGTGTGTCATTTAGTCTTCCCCGTGAAGTAGATTTGAATAGTGTATGAGCAAGCGCAGGGCAGCCCAGCTGAACTTGAACGATGTGTAGTTGCAATGGATTATAAGTGATTACTGATTCGTGTGTCATTTAGTCTTCCCCTTGAAGTAGATTTGAATAGTGTATGAGCAAGCGCAGGGCAGCCCAGCTAAGAAACTTTGAACGATGTGTGTGTACGGAGTGTAGGGCATGCAACTTCGTCTTTTCATTCAACAACAACGTCCATTGTGTCTTTTGACGATTGATAAGAATAAAACATTGCTAAATAAACCAGTTAAAGTAAATAATTGATGTTTCGCTTCTACCCACTCAGTGTGCAAGAAATGACTACAGTGGTGGGGGAGGTTTTAAATCAACTATGCCTACATGACTCGTTTCTATTTATTCTGGCTGCAAAGTCGAGGCATCTAAAATTTATATTTCGATTTTGATTTTGATTTGAGCCAAACAAAACAGATAATCAGTAGCAATGTTATGCATTATTTATCGGATCCACCTACTACCGCCCTCGGATATTTGTTGAAATGTTCATCTGATCCGCAGTTTTGAACCGCGAGTGAGGCAAATGAAGCCTCCCCCCCTCCCCCCCTCCACCCCATGTGACGCGCATATCAAGCTCACAAGCTGCACACCAAACTGATAAACAAAATGCTCAGCCCTATCACACTAGACTGGAAATGGATGTATTATCTTTGGAAACGTACGTATTTTTTACGGTTGTTTAATGTTTTCTATTTGAACGTGTATCGGTCCCTGATGCCAACTGTTTAAAACTGAATAAAAATAACTATTGACATAAATCTTGCAATCATAATGTTGATCAGGTGAGGTAAAGTTTAATTGATTAGTAGATCTGAATATGGTATAATGTTCTGTAAACAAATGAAAAAGAATACTGCTATTATTTCGAGAGGTAACCCGCTATGTATAGGTGTATTGGACGTTGACATAACAGTAGCTATGGGTAAGTAAACTAGGCATTAGAAATCGAAACACAAAAACTTCATCTCAGTTAAACCAATACAACACATCCAGCCATCTAACGAAGAAATTAAGTCTGTAAGTGTAGGTGTTAACCAGTTGTTGCCAATCAACAAACACACAAAGGCAACTGCAAACCATTATTATAGTTCGCGGGAAGTTGAACGACTGGCTACAAACAGCTTCAATATAAACAAATACTGAGGTTAATAATATGTTCACAACATCAACATCTCAATGGACACGTCATAGAAAACGTAGCTCGTAGAGTGGTTTGTGAAAAGCGCTGTGCGGGCAAAGGTGTTGTCAGGCGGGCCGGGTGCTAAACTGCTTCGGGAGAATCTTACATTATAATTCTCTTCCATTTCTTTTTCTACTGTCTGGGTTTCCAATGAATGCCATTTTATAACTAGACTAAATTAACAGTTGTCGGGACCGGCACCTCCACCAAAAGTGACTGAAAATCTTGGACCGGCACCTCCAACAATAATGTATGAAAATCTTGGACCGGCACCTCCACCAAAAGCGTATGAAAATCTTGGACCGGCACCTCCAACAATAATTTGGATGAGCGTAGCGAGAGAAGTGAAGATTCCATTTCACTCATTTCACTACACTGGAGAAATAAATCTGGAATGTTTTATTTTTTTTTCTTTTTTTTCTTTTTTTTGTTTGTATTTTTGTCTGTTTGTTAACACGATTATTTCTCGTTAAAATCGCAATTTTACGATTTTTTTCGATTTTTTTTAAAAATTTCTTCGACTTATAACACCTACATGCTTTATCCGATTGTAATGATTTTTTCACAGAACCTAAATTTATGAATTAGTATATTGGTGTGAAATTTGAGCGCGATCAAAAAATAATTTCTCATGAAAATCGCAATTTTACGCTTTTTTCGTTTAAAAAAAAAATCTTCGACTTATAACACCTACATGCTTTATCCGATTAGAATGATATTTTCACAGAACCTTAATTTTATGAATTATATATTTGTGTGAAATTTGAGCGCAATCGAAAACTAATTTCTTATGAAAATCGCAATTTTACGCTTTTTTTGTTTAAAAAAACATACGCTCATCCCACAACGCGCCTGAAAAAGCGTTTGCAAAGCTTCCTAGTGTGTTAAAATCTTGGACCGGCACCTCCACCAATAATTGGATGAGTGTAGCGAGCGAAGCGAAGATTTCATTTCACTGCACTGGAGAAAAAAATCAGGAATGTTTTTTTTTGTATTTTTGTCTGTTTTTTAACACGATTCCGGCTAAACCGATACTCCAATTGCGATGACATTTTCTGGAGGCTTTCGAAATCTCTGAACTTAGAACTGCCACGTTTTTTATTGCAATCGTAAAATTATTTCTCATAAAAATCGCAATTTTACGATTTTTTTTCGATTTAAAAAACAAAATCTTTGACTTAAAACACCTAGGCCTACATGCTTTATCCGCTTGTAATGATTTTTTCACAGAAGCTTAATTTTATGAATTAATATATTCGTGTGAAATTTGAGCGCAATCGAAAAATTACTTCTTATGAAAATCGCAATTTTATGTTTTTTTTTAATTTTAATACATTCTTCTACTTATAACACCTACATGCTTTATCCGACTATAATGATTTTTACACAGAACCTTTTTTTTATTAATTAATATATTTGTATGAATTTTGAGCGCGATCGAAAAATATTTTTTCATGAAAATTGCAATTTTACGCTTTTTTCGTTTAAAAAAACATACGCTCATCCAACAACGCGCCTGAAAAAGCGTTTGCGAAGCTTCCTAGTGTATTAAAATCTTGGACCGGCACCTCCACCAAAAAGGTATGAAAATCTTGGACCGGCACCTCCACCAACTATTAAATTAATATTTTTGTTCGTTACACGAAAGTCCGGTACACTTTTTTGACAATCGGGATGACTTCAAATACCCGACCCGAACTGAAATTTCGAGTACCCGTACACCACTATTTGTGAAGGAAGCTGTTTACCATTCATTTACTTTCTGATTAGGAATGGTAATCTTAATTGTTCCATGAAACGTAAAAAAATAATTCCATGTGTCTTGTAACGATAAATTGGTAGAATAGAGTAGAATACTAGATAAAAATTTAAATATTTTTATAATTTGATGTGTAGTACTAGTATGTTTGATTGGAAGTTCGCTTTACAATTACATACTGAAGCTGGTTACTATAAAAGGTAACTGGCAACTGCCATGCAACTGGAGCGCAAGGGAAAGGATCAGATTCAAATGTAGGGCCTACATATTATTATGCCGATGCTCTCTTGTGAAACAGCTGTGTTGTTGTTCCACTTTCGTTGCTAGTTGCCTTCAGTCTGTTCCCGTGCATAAATCCACCCCAAATATATTGCGGGGTTTACTATGACAAATTCTCGAGACTCCTTCCCCCCCTACCCCCCGCACAAAAACTTTCAAAACGTTCCTCCGCCTAAATTACGTCGTGGAGGAGTACCAAGATCTTGTTCAAGTCTCCATCAGCGCTGTGACTTGAGAGTAACTTGCCTAGTCTTTGTTTGGTAAATTTACTTCCATGATATATGAAGTTGAGACATTTACGTGGCAAATATACCCTTGGTGACACTTAATACAGAAAATACTTGGTAGGAAGTGTGTAGTGTCGAGCCCAAACAACGACTGCAGCCAGGAAGCAAGGGGGGGGGGCTAAGAGCAGACCCTGAGTTGTGAGTAATGAGATGTATTAGTCCTAAGATATCAACCCAGCTGGCGAGACAGATTATACATCTCTCGCAAAGCATGCATTGCTTCCAACGAGTGCTAATAAAAGAAGTACCGTATTAGAAGATTCAATATGAAAATGTATAAAAAAAATGTTTTGTCGGTATTTAAACAAGCATAAGCAGAAATATATATTTGTATGTTCTAGAAGTTTAAAAACTTAAGAATTTGAGGGAAAGAACAAACGAATAAGATTCGCACGAATTCGTAAAATCAAAGGAACTCTAGTATAGTTACTCGTTGTATTTTGAAAAAGCTTTATTACAAATTGCAAGAAATAACACAAAATTCTTGTTAGTAACGTTACACGAAAAATGCATTAGTTAAAAGGAATTACGGTTTATTTTTGTCCAAAATGCCTGAAGTGTATAAAATTGGCACATAATGTTCTTAGAGAAAGGAGTTCTTAAAATATTATACATTTATATCAGGCATAAAGTAATTGTAGGCTTAATCAAAATCACAAGCAACATAATCACAATCACAAAAACTATCTCAAACGTAATAATAGGGAACGCATTCATAATAAATACTAACCCAATCGAAATCATAGTAGCTAAATCATAGTCATAGTCAAAATCATTATCACACGATCATACTCACACTCGCTACACTCGCAAGTATCGCATCAATATGATCAATAAAGTGTGCTAATATCTGTGATCACCTTAGAACCATCAACCATCAATAGAATTCCACAGTGCAATAGTTTCGTTTCTCGCATTTTGGTCGTAAACTGTGCGAGCAACACCAACTAGAGTATACTATATTATACTTTTATTTTATACAAGCACGGTGGTACGGAAGTTCCCGGTACCCAAAACAGGGAGCGAAGCTAGTCAGCAAACGATAGTCGAAGAAGAATACAAAAATAACATTCGTCGTGTCTTGATCACTTTGGTGGCGGCGCCGGGTTAACAACTTGACAACGACGTCGTTTTTGGTTTTTGTCGTGAGGCGATACACACACACGCACAAACGGGTGATAGCATTATAATATCATATTAAGACCATAATAACATAATATGCAGCATTGAATTTTATCATGCGTGCAACGTTTGTTACGTGAATGTTATAAGTCGAGCCGTCTGCATGCGGCCGACTGGTTTTCGCCAGGACTCAAGGGAAATCCAAGGAACGAGTATAATATACCAGTGATTTCACATTAAATTACATTTTGGTAAGGTAAACACTAAAAGAATTCTTTCTTCACAACTTGCGGCAATATTTCTTTTAAAAAAACATCTCTTCTTTTTTTTCAATTTTGTTCGGAAACGCTCCGGCGCAAATATTTGAAAGTCCGCGGCGGACACCCGACGAAATTTCGGCTCTTTGGTCTACATTCTTGGGAGCATTCCTTAGCCGCGGCGGACTCGAGATTGGTATTCTAGGCCCAGGGTAAAACAGCTTTAAGAAATGCATATTAAAGAGAACGAGAAGATGGAAAATGGGAAATGGTTCGTCGGACCTAGGCTAGCATTTTTCAGATGTTCAAGACGATAATGAAATTGACGACGACGACGTGAGGAACTATTTTAGATTCCTCCTTCCGGGTGGGTTTGATGATTGTATTCGCAACCCGGCCCATACACCGCGCGGTGTCCAGCAAGAAGCGGACCGTCCCCAGGAGATGGTTAAACTCGATTTATTGAAGACCCACATGTCCGTATTCAGCTAAATCGAGGAATGATAGAGAGAAAATGTACCCTATTGATTTGCCATATAACGTGCGAAATCCCCAACATGAGAAATGCCACTATCATAAAAATCACATCCGGTTAGGGGGTGGGCTTACCTAGCTAGCTGTGTGCAACGTGGTTTTCGTAAGGGGGGGGGGGGGGGAAATCTATTTGACGGTCCATCGCACTAGGACCTCACCAGCGCAGGGGAAATAACTTATACTTGGATTAAACTGTATAGGGTCCGGTAAAATACCTACATGGACAAGGATCTCAAAAATGTGGACTTCACTTGCTCAAATTAGTCCCTATCTTCACGCCAGCCAGCTGCTGTGTTATATTAATCTCACTTATCACAATTCTCACCGATCACTCAACAAAATGTCAAAACTCACATCAGAACGAAGTTTTTACTTTACTAAAACATTTCTTCGTCGTCCTACTTTCCCAAATTTATGAGGAAATTTTTTGTGTGTGATGGGAGGGAAGGGGGGGGGGCGTATTTTAGAAACTTGGCAACAATTTGACAATACACATACACAGCGGCTAATGCATAGGTATTGGCCAGCTGATTGCGTGCCCTATGAGCTAGGTTTGGCCCGCTAGTTGGCCACGATTCATTCATGTTTGACGTCTACATCGAAGAGGTTACTTCATGACAACTTGCGACAGGTTCGCCTGTACTGTAGTGTCACCAGCGTTCTCTCAGAGACCCCTGGTTATCCTGTCAGCGATAAACTCATATCGTCGGAAGCGAGCACACCTATCGTGCAGATACCGTGGATACTTGCAAACTAACCCCCCCCCCCCACCAGATACCCCCAACCCGTCCACATTCATTACAGGGATTCAAAACATCATTACAGTTTACAGTACACATAACGAAGACCTCCGCCCGTTCCTAGAAGCGAGATATATTCAAAAACTATATCCTCTAGAAATGTTATGTGAAATTGGAGAATACAAAATTGGATTTTTTTCTAGATTTTCTCTTTCTCTTGGTTTCAGTGTGTTTGCACGAGCGGCGAGCGGTGGGCATATGTGATCTCTGCGTGAAAGATGCGCCATCAGAAGTCAAATATATTACATATACAGTCTGTAAAGAGCGCCCCCTGACATTGACAAACTATTCCCATTTGTCACATAATCGGTGGTGTGCCACAGCCGCGGGCGATATGGGGTCAATAACACGGGTGGCAAGACACCATTGTGCGCAACCCGGTCACAGTGATCGGGCAGCATCAGGAGTGTGGTAGCCAATACTGCACGAGCTCGATTTAAAACAAGGCATACAATGATAAGAAAATGAAAAATTTTAATTTTATATTTATTACATTTTATCTTCATTCATAATGCCATTTAATAACCATATGTACATACGATTGATATGGCAGTGTTATTTTAAATCAAAATTCGTATATTACTAAGCATAGATTATAACACTAACGAAAAAAGTACGAAATTAGAATTTATAATCAGTGACAAAATCCAGTGTCGTATTTAAAACAATGCAGACTTTCATTTATACTGACATCATTCACAATCATTGCATATCAACTGAAATTCAGTGTCATGAAGTGCCATGTGATAGTATTTCCGATCTAGTATTATGCCCGACATTTCGTAGTAATCCTGGCAAGTGGTATAATGTCTGTATTCCTTCCTGACATGTGGTATTATTCCTGCCATGTGGTTTTATGCCTGTATTCCTGACATGTGGTATTATTCCTGTCATGTGGTGTTATGCCTGTATTCCTGACATGTGGTATTATTCCTGTCATGTGGTGTTATGCCTGTATTCCTTGCGTGTGGTGTTATGCCTGTATTCCTGACATGTGGTATTATTCCTGACATGTTGCATAATGTCCGACAGGTAACAGTTTACAGCATTCTGTTTCAATTAAGTACTTTTTACTTTTACTAGACGTTAAAGTTTCGTCAACATATTAATATAAAAACTTCTTGGAGCGCGTGAAACTTTAGAATTCAAATGGCTTATTTTTTAAGTGATGCTATTACACTTTAATTGTTGTTGAGAGCTAAGAGGGACTACCTTACTTAATGTGACGCTAACGCCTGGCTACTTTCCACCTTCCAACCAAATCATTAGTTCTTGAGTCCCACAAAACTAAAAGCTATTTTTGAGGTGTTTTAAATTTTAGGACCGTATGTTCATTTAACTCTTAGATTATAAAAATACTTCAGCAACAATTTTAAGATAATTTTGTTTTAAGACAGTTTATAATATGTTCATCTAATTGGAACTGTCTATAACGTGGAAGGGTGAAAAGGATGCAGATAATTACTTAAACTCTCTTTAAATCGCTTGTGGCTTAACTTGGCATGTCCTGAAACTCCCCCTGCGCACGGTATACGTACGTAGCCCTAGTCCAATGAAACGAGGGTTGAAATCTGCAAAGACGCGTAACTCTGAACAAACAAACGCAGCCTCGTCAGTCGGGAAAACTCCGGGAAAGCGAAATATCGAGGCCCACGGTCAGTTCGTTATACTCGCTTTGTGCAGAACGAGCCTACAGTTCAAATGCTGACTCACTATTTGAAACAATTTCTTCCAAACACGCAGGCAATGTTTTTAATGTTTACTATGCAAAGTTGTATAGTATTTGCTTGAGCGTGTGTGCCTATACTTAGGTATACGTGGGGGAGGGGGGGGGGGGGGGTAGCCCACATTGCTCTTTCTCTTGTCACTGTATACAACTTAATCCTCTGGCTAGTGGATGGCGGATGCTAATTAAACAAAAATGATGAAAATTTTGGATATTTTCAAATGAATAACATTACGTAAGGCGAGCAGTGTGCACGGTGCAAACTGTATATTGAGTTGGAACTAATTAACTTGGCGAATGATATGCATTGCGTATACAAATTCGTGTTTGAAAAGCTCCCACTGGCGCCGACTAGGAACAACTGGGTCATGTAAAGTTGCAACTAGAGAATGATAGCGGACACACTTTTAATTATTTATTGTCCGCAGTTGCTGTACATGGATATGCATTAAACCGGGGGCCTGGCCTGTTAATCTAGGAGGCAAATCGGACAGGCTATTCGCCAGCATGAAGCTTAGTTCAACTAATTGCTTAACAATGGGGAGCCACTTTAAAACAGCGAGGGTATTCATCCTCGCGCTAAGCTGTGGGCCGGTCCGGGAGCTGTCGCGATAGCTCTCTTCGATGTCGGGGGAAGCTGTCAATGTCTTCAGGAGACGTAAGTATGTCGTATTGTGGGGTTCATACTCTCTGGTAATTGTGTGCGAGCAGATAGCGGCAGACCTCTCTACTCGTGTCGTATCTACACTTGTTCAGGTAAGAGCGTCTAACGATGATTTACCAGAGGTACGTGCGCAAGCGGACGGGGAGAAATGGTCCTAAATTAGAGACTGAACTTCAGTCAAGGTTTTAAAAAGACAGATTACAGTCCCGAGCTAGGAAAGAAAGATGAGTCAAATTATTTCTTATTTGCGGGATGGTTTTCTTAAAGGCGGACTGACAGAAATAAATAGCCACAAGGTTTACTAAAAGCCAAAGAAAGTCTCTTCTTCACTTTTCCGGCCTTTTTACTAAAGCGAACAGAAAGGAAAATATGCAAGAGAAAAGGGAAAATTCTTTTTATGGTTCTTTTTTTACAAGTCTAAAAAACTTTAAACCGTCCGACGTGGCGTTGGTTTTGCAAGCTAAATCTAAAATACGATACCAAAATAACGTATGGGTTGGCGCGAAATGCCCTCACGTAGGAAGTACAAGTTGCGCGCGTGGAAGTTCTATTGAGCAGAGTCGTAAGTGAAACAGTTGGGGCTGCCTAGGACTCAAGCCAGCTGCAGTCGACAACCAACTTACACAAACTTCGAGGAGATCAATTATTTGACGAGTTGCGAACTTCGTACTTTCCGTTTGTATGCGTAATCAAATGCCATTAACAGTTAAGTGATAACTGGCGACAGAGGAAATAAGGTACTTAAATAATAATCCACTCTTACTGGTGATGATAGAGGTGAAGTCTTAGCAATTAGCAGCTTCGCCGTCACGAACTAACTGCCACATTTCTCACAAGACAGACACATATATCAGAAGACAGTCACACCGCAGAAGACAGTCACATATATCAGAAGACAATCACATCGCAAAATACAATCTTACTTAAAACACAGTCACATATAACTAAAGACAGTCACACCGCAGAAGACAGTCAAATATCTCAGAAGACAGTCACGTACCGCAACAAATCTTATTATTGAAAATGAAATATACATTTATTTTTAGTACCTAAAACATTAAACCCACTACTCTGCACCCACTTTACGACCACACATTTGTCCTTGCTCTACATATTCATTACACAATCCCTTTATCCGCTGTCCTTTGCACAAGTATGATAATAAGGCGGGAGGCAAATAAAGTATAGTCCCTCATCTTCTAGAACCAAGTACCATACAAGTCAAACATCCCTTGCAACAAACAAAAGACACAATATGGCAGGGACTCCCTCTACGTCTCGCACTCGAGTTCAAGCCTCCAGTACACTACACAGTAAGCTGCTGCTTTTGTGCGAATATGTTGGCTTTTGAATTAAAACACGCGAGACTTTGACAAAGCTCGCAACCCTTTCCTTTACTTCAAACGCAATTCTCTTTAGTAAAAATGAGTCTTAAAATAATGCTGGTAACAGGGCATAAAAGAAAGTCGACGCAGCTTTAACAGAACGTGCATGCCGCCTTACCCAAGGGAAAGAATTAAACTTTGCATGTTTTCGTTTCTTTGAAATTGTAATCTCCGCCTTTTTGAAAGTCTGTTTTTAATATATTAACGGTGATTGTATGAAGACTACAAGGGGTCGTTCCTTCGACGACGTCATAAACTAGAAACAATCCGAAAAATTGAAGTGACAAATTATTGAATAGCATTTTCGTTTCACTAAAAAAAATTTGAATATCATGCCTGTAAAAATTACTACATTTATTATTTAATAGCTAGGATGTTTAGAACCTTTAGGACCGAATCAAATGACACAAACTTTTAAAAAAGGTCCTATCAAAATATGTATACGCTTTGCTGTTTGTTAAGTCATGTGTGTCAAAAGTAATGGAGGGAAGTTTTGGATGTAGATTGGCGTAAATCAATCAATAGACAGACAAAGGATTAATAGATAGTTTTGAAATTTTGGCATGCTCGTCTTGGCGATCATATGGCTAAGTGAAGCCTACCCATTGGAGCTTTGTACTTTGTAATTTTTACTCATTTATATCCATACAGAATAAAAATATCTTTAAAAATCCAGAAACTGACGTACATCATGAAAAGAGTGTCAGAAAGGCAGGTGAAATATGTTTGGTATCACATCAGTAATGTTAAAACTTTTTCTATGCACAAATCTACCAATTCAAAAAAAAATCCTAAACATCCTAGCCAATTTATAGACTGAACTGCACAAATGAAATATTATTGTAACGTTGGCATCGATACAGCTAGTTAAGTTGATGTTAGTTGTATTCATGCCCGTAACTAACAAACCGCAAGAGCAGAATAAGAACAAACGGTTACATTTACATAATTACAGCCAAGTGTAATTGGAGCATCGCTCGAGAGCCTGGCTTCTCCACTCACGTCAATTGGCCGAGAGAAGAAACGACGTCCATTAGCTAGAACTTGTTTGAAAAGGATTTTACTGTTGGCGACGTTTTGTTATAGAGAACGATGAATGTCACAGTTTGGCCTACTATTGTGTATGTACTTTATACGAGTTTAACCGTAATCTGTGATATTTCTCGCTGTAGCATCGATCGTCATCCATCATAATATGCTAGCAATGATTTACTGTAGGTAGAGGAATACAGGAATACACATGCTATCGGTCAAATATGTATTTCACTATAGGTATTTCTCTTTAACAAATTGTTCTTTACGTTATTGTTAAAATGTTGTAACGACAATATCTTATGTTCTCACTAGGCAATAATTGTTGTGAAGTTTTTGTGCAAATTGAAGTTCATAAATAATATATAATAAAAATAGAAATAAATATTGAAAGAACGTTCAATTTCCATAACTGCTATTATTATCTCAATTTCATACCATCAACTTTGCCACTAAAAGTCACAAAAAGACGAAAAATTTTAAAATCCAAAACATGATCCAAATTCGTAAAATTCTCATTCAGAAATTGCGCGTTCAAATTAATTTAAACGGTGGGGTCCATTTGATTTAAACAATACTAGGCTGTCGGAATAAAGTTTGACAAAACTCGAGTAAATTACGTAGGTACACTATTTTTACTCGAACCCGATTAAAGGGGTATTTAACCGCTAAACTCAAAAAATATATTTCATTCAGGCTAACTAGGAATGAATTTAGCAATTAAAAGAAAAATTATTGGGGCCATGACCTCCCAAAAAATTGTCAAACATGACATTTTTCGAGCTAGGTCCGATCGGCAAAAATCTCCCATAAGAAATAACATGGGGACGATCTTTATGCCCCGTGACCTTGGAGGATTTTGATCCAAAAAAATATTGCCCATTATTGACGTACTCGACAGTTTTTTCTGTAAATTTTCTATATTTTGTTTTATAATTTGGGCAAGTAGTTCGGTCAAAATATGCTGATTACTAAGATGGGGTGTGATTTTGGAATGCATATTTTTGTGTGTTTGAGGGTATATTTGGGCACAGTTTCAAGACACGATGTTATAAAGGGGCATTTTAGATTGGTACTATGCTCTAGTATCTATGCGAACCAAAAAAGAAGCAGGTTAAAGCCGATTTTAGAAATTTCCCAAAACACCAATTTTCGCAAATTTCTGGATCAAAAAAATTCAAAAATTCGTGTTAAATCACAGTTACAAGATATGATTTTTTAAACTGTCATTTTAGTGTAGTATTGTGCTATAGATCACGTGGTAAAAATAATTTTTGGGTTTTTAGCCCCTTTAATAGGTTTGAAACGCGCTCACTGCACCCCACAGATTGTAACATTCAGGGGAGATGTGATCAAGTCACCTGTTGTTCCAACCAGCGCGCAGAGCTACAGCTGTCATCAAGTATAAAGTGGCAAATGTTGTTATTTTCATTATAATTTTGTAGTGCTTTTATAATTTACTATAAGGTTATTGAGCTGGTTTAATAGTTTGTAAAAAAAAAATGCGTCGTCTACACCACACACAACCTTTACGTGATATTTGTACTAAACCCTTCATCACAGAGACTTTATGAAGATCGCAGGAAGTTTTATTCTCTATTATGTGATTAACTACTTAATTTTGGTGGTAAAACGGTTAAATCATCCACTAACCGACGCCGAAATAGACGCCAGTCATATTTTGTAAAAGTGATTTTTACTAATTTATTTACGCATCCACTGGATCAAGAGAATGGCGAACTAGTTTGAGTAACAGCCTCCTCGACTATACCTAGGTTTCTAGGTGTGATTCTAGATAACCTATTCTTACAGTATACACGATACACGGCGAGATAGTGTTAATTACATTGTACACGTTTCATACGAAGAACTTAAGTGGGTACTTTAAAACCGCAAATTAAGATAACGAAATCATTTTAAGACTATTGTTTTCATAATATTGTTCCATCTCTGAACTAAATCTGATAGCTTACGGTTGGAAGAAGCGGGCGTCGAGGGAAACGTCTCAAGCCGTATACTCACCTGAAAGAGAGGAAACAAACTGTTAGATACAGGGAGTACATGTCATTAATATTAAACACCTATTGTAGGCTAGATCAGCAATCATTAATCCACTTCCGTGACAATTTGAAGCCATCTTGAATATGGAAGTTTGTATGTTAAAGTAGGTTGGAGTGATTTGTAGCCCAAATATTTTTCAAGATGGCTGTCAGGTTGATAGTTGAGCATATTAGCCAATAGCCATAAACATCAAATGATTACTAAATTCCCTTCTGCAATAACTTCTTATTGTTTCTATTAGTGCATTCTCATACAGCACAAGCTAAAACCATATCAAAACCACCAAGAAAAATTATTTTAAAATTTATTTAAAACATTTAAAACATAATGTAAAGCATTAATTGAAACGCCAAATCGCCATCTTGAATAGGTCAGATTGACGATTCAATTTAGTACGCTAGCACCTGTGCGGACGTATTGGAGACTGGGGATCTACCCTACTATAGATGTTAAATATCATTCATTGTACAGGAGTCCAGCCATAGGGAGCGAAGCTAGCCGAGGTCATGCAACGATTACCTCAAGCATGTGGGGGGGTAACTAACTAAACCAACAACTTGTTGAGCGACATAATTATTAGAACCTTACGACTAACATTTACATATGTCCAGACTACTGCACTGAGCACTCGCTGTCGTTGAAGTCAGTGAACACAGGTGGTGGAGGTGTCGGAGCTAAAGAAACCCCCCCGACCCCATGGGTCCGTACGTACGTGCCACATCTCACTATGAAAACCAATTGAATTTTGTTTTTTGTTGACATTGTCTTTTCTTAGCCCGGCACCTCCACCATATTCAGAATCAACGCACACTAAGGTTTTATTTGTGTATCCTTCTTCGACAAACTATTAATTAAGTTGCTTCTCTCACTATTTCGGGCACTTCCATACCAGTTCTTGTTATAAAAAATGCCTCTTTCATGTCAACGCATTTTCTTATTTTTACCTACGCGATAAAACGTAAATAAATCAATTATCCAGTCTTGTGCTTGCAATTGTGATGTCACAAGAGGAGCTGATCAAAACTCGAAACTACGTCTAGCATTGATAAACCTTAGGTTAATACATATTTTTCGTTTCCAGATAAACTGTATTTTCATGTAATGTAGTACTAGGAAAACGCTAAAGTCCCGCCGCGTTGATGGATGAGCTTTTTTAAGTTTTTAGTTTGCGTGGGATATCTTTACTTTTGCAAGTGCTTTGTTGCTTTGTTTTGCTGCCCACGCATTGTAGGTGAATGTTGTCAAGTTTCTATTGTTACTTGTCAATTTGTTATAATTTACCGTTAAAAACATATTAAAAGCAGTATTTCTATGGATTCTGGCTTACTTTGACAACTTTTTCTTTCAAAAGGTACTTCATCACATAACCTAATGTCATGTATAATATGAACGTTGTAGCCCCACCCGTTTGGTCAGAATTGGCCCAAATGGCACGAAAATACTACAAAAATAAAAAAACTTTATTAAAAGCTTATTTCTATGGATTCCGGCTACTTTTCAACTTTCTTCAAAAGATACTACATCACCATAACCTATGTCCATGTATATATGAAACGTTGTAACCTACTCGTTTTCAGAATTGCCCAATTGCACAAAAATAGCACACCCAAAAATCGAAAAAGTACGACTAGTATTGAAAATATTTCTTCGATTGTACTTAAAACGTTAGCAGTCTAAGTTCAGAGTTTCGAAGGTCCTTCTTAAATTTTCTTTAAGAACGAATATGCTTTTCCCGGTAGAGATGCGATACACAATAAAACAACAAAAACAAAAACAAAACTGAAACAAGCAAACAACAAAAGACAAACAAAAAACCAAAAAACCCGAGCTAAAACGTTTGGGAGGATCATTGTGAATTGAAGTTCCTTCGCTTATCCGAATTAGTTTATGAAAACACTTGGTTTGTGACTTGAACCCACCTTCTTTGCCTACCGCCCCATACAGTGAGCAGTCGTGATAAGTTAGTATAGGCCTATACACCAAAATGTGGTTCACATCAAACTTTTAAGTGCTGTCATGTCAAGCTTATAGCATCTTGGAAAGATTTTTTACTAAAGGCATCCAAGTGAAAACCCTGTCAATCGTTACACCTAAATAAACACATCTCTTCACCATTTCAATTTTGTCGCTATATAAAGTGTATATACCCGAGGACGGTCGAAGACGGCCGGACCTACCAGAGAAGTCTAGACTTACCCGAGGACAACAGGACCTACCCGAGGACGGCCGGACTTACCCGAGAAGCCTTAGCTTACCCGAGGACGACCGAGATAAAAGGACTTGCACGCTACTTTTGTTACAGCTCACTGCTGTCAAAAGGTCAACTCAAGATTCAATGTTTTTATCAACTAACTAAGAAGCTTTGCAAACGCTTTTTCTGGAGCGTTGTTGGATGAGCGTATGTTTTTTTTAAACCAAAAAAAGCGTAAAACTGCGATTTTCATGAGAAAGTATTTTTCGATTGCGCTCAAATTTCACGCAAATATATAAATTCATAAAATTAAGGTTCTGTGAAAATATCATTACAATCGGAAAAATCATGTAGGTGTTATAAGTCGAAAAAAAATGTTTTAAACGAAAAAAGCGTAAAATTGCGATATTCATAAGAAATTATTTTTCGATCGCGCTCAAATTTCACACCAATATATAAATTTATAAAATTAAGGTTCTGTGAAAACATTATTGCAATCGGATAAAGCATGTAGGTGTTATAACTCCAAGAATGTTTTTAAAAACTGGAAAAAATCGTAAAATTGCGATTTTTATGAGAAATAATTTTTCGATTGCGCTCAAATTCCACACGAATATATAAATTCATAAAGTCAAGGTTCAGTGAAAACACCATTACAATCGGATAAAGAATGTAGGTGTTATAAGTCCAAGGATTTTTTTAAATCGAAAAAATCGTAAAATTGCGATTTTCATAAGAAATAATTTTTCGATTGCGCTCAAAAACGTGGCAGTTCTAAGTTTAGAGATTTCGAAGGCCTCCAGAAAATTTCATCGCAATTGGAGTATCGGTTTAGCCGGAATCGTGTGGACAAACACACAAAAATATAGAAAGAAATAAAACAATCCGGATTTTTTTTCTTCAGTGTAGTGGAATGGAATCTTCGCTTCGCTCATCCAATTAACTGATATTTTAGTAATCGTTACAAACGAACATCTTCTATGAACCTGACCGTGTTTTCATTACAGTAAACCGAATCCAAACTGTTTATGATTTATAAAAATCTTATGACTTCATAAAGTGAAGCACTTATGCATCACTGTCCATCTTTGTGCGTGTGAACGTTGAACAAAGAACACCCAGATCTGTGTTCAGATTGTCCTGCAACAACGTGTTTGGTGGTCCTAGGAGTTAGGGTAGGGCCTAGCAGCCTAACAGCGTTCTGTAGTTGGTGGAGGTGCCGGGTTATGAGCGGTGGACCTGGCACCTCCACCAAAAACAAGATTAATTTCATTTTGTATCATTCTTCGACACTCTGTTGATTAACTAGCTTCGGCCCCTAGTTTGATTATATTGTTGCTTGTTTTAATAAAATAAATCCACTGTAAAATATAATATATATTATGTTGAGTAGCAGAAACTAATTTCAACTGAGGAAACCATGAGTAAGTTATAACTAATATTGAATTGCAGTTAGCGTGAATGCCATTAGCGGAACTATATCGCGATCTGAAACAAAATATTGGTAATCGTGAATGTTTTTAGGAGTTGCATGGAAAGATAAGTGTTAATTTATAAAAAAATCCAAATTAATAAAAATATTTGAAGCTATTTTAGTCTTACGTACACGAAACATGACATGTCTTGAGAACCATGGCGAGAATCTGAGAACAGTTGCTTCTAAGGCCCTGTCTCCTAAGGCCCCGAATCTATTCTCGTATTCTAAGTCCCTTGTACCCGAAGTTGCGTACAGACACGTTGTTAAGGGAGCTTTGGAAGACGAGAGGAGCAAGAATCAAGAGAGTAAAAGTTAATTACGCGTTGCAGTCCCACTGTTTTCAACAAAACTATGATTGATAGCAGGGGCGAACGGTCGAATAGATTCCGAGGGGTGCTGTAATATTTCATAACCTTTCGAAGGCTGTCAGTGACTTTCTAAAACGTTTTTGCTCATTGCTTTGTGTATTATATTGTAATGAAATTAACCTTTGAAATTGTCATGATTTTATTTTCTTTATTTTATTCAGTGGCGGATAGCCCTGATTCATGGGATTCATTTTCAAGATTTTCACATTATAAAACAAAAACTATCTACGTATAATCTAGGAGGGGGGGACCAGGGTATATTTGAAAGCTTCAGCCGTTAGTGTCCCTTATCGCCGAAAGCGAAAAAAATGCCAATTTACAAACTTTAAATGGCCTCAAAACACGTAAAAAATCGAAAATGGCACATAAGGTGATAGTAATACTTGGCTGCGCAATCAAAATAGGAATCTAATGGGGGGATTCGCCCCACTGTCCCCCCCCCCGCTGTATCCGCCACTGATTTTGTTGAATTATTTTAGCCTCTCTACAATTAAAAATAAATTAAAATGTAAATTCCCTTTTCTGTTCAGGCATGCACAGGAAAGGTCTACCATTATATTTCATGGTTGTAGATTTGTTAATTCGAAATACAAGAAAATTTTCACAATTGACTCACAATACGATTAACACGACTTACTACACTTACCAAATTTACTTCAAGATGAGAAATATTTCAACCCTTCCAGAGCAGTGTACTGAAACGGAATGGGAAATTTGAATATTAAAAATGAATGCACATCTTCAAAGACGACGACGACGTGAGAAACTAGGGCGCTTCAACCGGATAGAGTAAGGTAATATTGCGCCGCATGTGATATTGTTAGTAAAGAAAATGAGTTCGAATGTGATTTCAATTTAGGAAATCTCATGCTATTAATTATGTACTATTAAAAATTAAAATATATTGTTAATAGAATAAAGATAACTTTTTTAATTCACAGTAGTTTGTATTATAAGATGGAAATAGATTGTAAAAATCTGTAAACGTCTGTTTTTGTAATTGTAGATAGCTAAAAACTTTGTTATTACATAGCCGATTTTTTAAAATACCAAATATTTGGAGGGGTGCGCAATCCGAGGGGTGCTTCAGCCCCTGAACACCCACGGAGTCAGCACCCCTGATTGATAGTGAGAGAATTTGTTTCTGTTTTAGGATCATTGAATAACTAGAAATAACACGTACAGGATACTTTTCAGTTAACCTGTTTTGTAGACAACCTGAAAAACGTATTTTGTTATTAAATATTCTTATGTGTAACTTTCCTCGTAATCACCCAATGTGTTCAGAAGTAGTTGGAGTAGAAACAACATGTCGCTGTGTGGGAGAGAAGATGATACAAGAGCCCTCTCAACCTTCTGATCCTCACAGTCTCGATTACCCTAATTGCCTAACTCGGATGTGAGCGGGTGCCGGGTCGCGTTGCCAATCAGAAGAGCACAATCAACACATAACCACAAACCTTGGAGCTAGGAGACGGAATAATTTACCACTGTTAACAACGTCAGCAGGGTCGTGATTGAATGATAACAATCAGGAACATTCTCGCGCGTAGCACGTGGCACGTAGCACGTAGCACGTAGCACGTAGCACGTAGCACGTAGCACGTAGCACGTAGCACGTAGCACGTAGCACGTAGCACGTAGCACGTAGCACGTAGCACGTAGCACGTAGCATGTAGCACGTAGCACAATCAACACATAACACACAAACCTTGGAGCTAGGAGACGGAATAATTTACCACTGTTAACAACGTCAGCAGGGTCGTGATTGAATGATAACAATCAGGAACATTCTCGCGCGTAGCACGTGGCACGTAGCACGTAGCACGTAGCACGTAGCACGTAGCACGTAGCACGTAGCACGTAGCACGTAGCACGTAGCACGTAGCACGTAGCACGTAGCACGTAGCACGTAGCACGTAGCACGTAGCACGTAGCACGTAGCACGTAGCACGTAGCACGTAGCACGTAGCACGTAGCACGTAGCACGTAGCACGTAGCATTTTCTGCGGGATACCTTGATTCAGCCAAGACGTGCTCTACAAGGAGTTCAACTAAGATCTGAGCTGTAGGGTTCCACATCAATAGTATTCGGTGTGACTCTTCAGGTGAACTACTAGGTTATAGGGTTTAGGGTGGTGCCGGGTATGTCTAAGGGCTGCTTTAAGAGAGTTCAAAGAATTTGCAGAAGCAGCTGAAGTAAACCTCGGAACATTTTCAATCGAATTGCCAGTCACCTTGACAATGTGGTCCACTGCACAGAGGCCACGAATCGATGGTTTTGCAAGGTAAATTATAATTATTTATTTGCCTACTACTCGGTTTACCCGAAAAAGTGGTCAAGAATATTTATAACCGAGTGATATTGTGCCGTTAGGGCTACTTTTAATAAGAAATTGAAAGTATTATATACATTATTTTTACAGCTACGTAAAACGATAGGCAACGCATGCGGCTAGTTTACATTTTTCACTTTGCTAGGAAGAGAAGAAATCAACTGTTACGCTATTATTAAAAATAAACAATTTATGATATTTCTTGAGAGAAAACATTGTTAAGTTAGACGTTTTGATCACGAGGATATTAACGTCGCTGAATGGAAACTGCGGTGTCAAGAGCGTCAGAGCTTTGCTGGCTTTGTGTACAGGTGAAATACGCCAATAAAACAATGTGAGCTTTGATTTATTTTATGAAACTAACCAAACACTTTGTATTTGATTAAGCATAGGTTTTTTTATGGTAATCAAATAGTTATTAGTTATTAAGAAATAGTTATTACAAAACATCACAAATAAACTAATAGGGCGTACTGCGACTTTGTGATTGGCGTATTGAAATCCCTCTAGTTCTTCAATGTGTCAACTGTTTTTTGCTGTCGATCTCATGCTAGATGCGGGGGAAATTCTGTCGAGTGAATCCTTACAGCGAACAATTACTGTTCCATTGCTTCATTGCAGAAGAACAGAAGCGTTGCGCTATACATACATACGTGTTTATAGAAGTGCCACTTGTATTTTGAAATTTAGCGCGTTAAAGAGTAACATGGGATAAGTGTTAATAACTTGCCTCGCCCAAACTCAATACCTTTGTGCAGGAACTGTGAGCGTCTATGAGTACCCCGATGACAGCGCTCTGATGTGTACATTCTCTTTAAGGTCACACGCACACGCACAGTTTTGTCCGCATCTCACCCCAACTCACACCTACAAATGGCATATGCTAATTCTGACTACCCTAACACTTTCGCCACACAAAAACTAATTACTCTGAGCGCTGTTTGCTTGCGCGGGGATGAAAGTTGATCTTTAGCTGTTGGTTAGCCATACAAACACTTTGAAATAACGTTAATTGTGCCCCCGGCTAGTTTGGCCTTGTTATCTGCAGTTGACGCAGGGAGGAGGCAAATATTGTAGCGTCGCGCTAAAGTAGATTTCGACGACAGAATCTTTGTGTTTGGAGAGGCGAGAGGAAGTCGGACCAGTGGAAGGAGAGTTTCCTTGACTAAACGTAAAGCGGCTTAGCTCGTTCTTTTAAATTAATGAGGACGTTTATAGTAGCACAATAGTGAGTACATATCAAGAGAAGACATTGATGACAAACTACTACAACAGACTGAGTGAAAGGAACTCGTCAGTTACGTCAATGAGTTTTACCTTCGCTACTTTCATTGTATCTGGGCTTTTAATTACAACTAAGTGATAATGTCTACACTCTTCATTAAGAAGAAGATCAGTCCAGGATGAAAAGAATTGTCAGGTTCCCTAGTTCTGAATTTCAGTTTGATAACCGTCTAAGAGACAATCCTTTTGAAGAGCTGTCATTGAAGCTTGAAGCTAAACAATGCATGAATGTAAGTAACAAAAATTTACACAGATTCAAGTCTTAATTTGCAAAGTTAATTTAAATAGATTGAGCAACGAATAGGACTACCACCTAACAGTTTTTGGAACGGACGATTGCTTGAAAACTCTCTTGATTAGATTAACCATGCCCCTTCAACATCCTCTCATTTCAACACATGATCAACTACGACTCAAAGTGTTTCAATTTGTAAATGGAACACATGTTCTTGCTTACATCAATCTCAAATAAACACGTTTTGCACCATTTGTTGTGCAGTTGCACACTTATGACTGTCACCATTGGTATCAATACTATTAGGGGAACGTTGTGGTGACTTAACATTCACATCAGTGACTTCGCTGTAATGTGACATCTTCTTTATTTGATGTCAAGCACCATGTACTCCTCATGTAAACCGCACAGTTTTCAAGTAGATCCATGGAATATTTAATGATATCTTAATACAATCTGCTCCCTCCGTGGCAGAAGGCTTCTATCCCCACTTCAACAGTTGCATCAGACCTATAGAATTGGGGGACAAAACAGACTCATTTTCCAAATTTACTGGCTACATCGTAGATGATAACAAAAACAATGGGAATATTACGGTGGGCATGCGAGTGTGTGCGCAAAACATATCGCCCCCTCTTGAGTTCAAGCTACAAGATGAAAAACATTATGCTTCTTGTTGTGTATATCGGTTCACCAGCGTCGAAGACGAAGACGAAGACGAAGAAGACGAAGACGATATAACAGGTTTTATTCTATATGGTATAAAGTCAGAAACAACATGCTTAAAGTAGCAAAAAATACCGGAGGATTATTCGATGCCAGCACAGGTAGAGAGTACCAAAAATATGGAGCGAAAATTAATGGGTGAAATGGAGTCTATAATAGGCTATAAATTCGAATTGTTTGGACCGGCACCATGGACCGGCACCTCCACCATCCCCCCCAAAAACTGTATTTTTGCAACCGAATACCCGGCCCGACCCGAAATTTCGAGTACCCGCGCATTACAAAGTAACAGCTCCTTGCCAGTTGCCGCATAGAATAGGTTATCCTTCTGCAAATAAATCCAAGTGCTGGCGACTTGTAACTTGGTTCAAGCCTTGCATTCCTTGGCTCCCGGTATGCGTGCTAGTTCTTGGAGGCGGGGGATAGAATCTGGTGTTGTTCTAGATCCAAGTGTTCGCTAGCCCGCAAACAATACCCAGGGGATGTTGGAGAGAGAAAACAAACTACGAATATCATGAATTAATGCAATTAAATTGATTAATCCCAGTAGACGGCGCGGTTCGGTAAATGTTCTTTTCTAAATTGAAACCCCGTATAGGAGGAAGAATAGACGGATAAAAGGATACCTCCGCCCCATGTGATTGCATGTTTAGAAGGGGCTTGATTATATTGAATCATTGAAGGGGAAACAAGCGAGGCGATACGCTGTGTGCTAAGCTACAACGTTGAAGCTAGAGGGTGGCTTACGTAAGAACCATATGAGCGTTGAAGTGTAGGCGAATCAGCCACACATGGTGGATTTAGGGGACGATTTTTTACTTAAAACGCCAACCCGATCTGCATATAGTGTACGATATTTTGGAGTTTTTACATCTATGTAATGTAATTTTAAAACGATACACTATACATTTTGTAGATCTACTTCCCACGATACACAGTTAGATATTCAAGCTAGCGTTCGAAGTATTTCTTGGTGGAGGTGCCGGGTACATACTGAGTGAGACGTGACACACGCACATACAATCGGCCTGACATACCTGAAGGTTATGCATAATATACAGGAGAGATTCGCTCCCTATTAATAACCGGGAATAAGGATCATTCCAGGTTGCGAGGTTACCAAAGCCTATGCTGCGATGATGGAACATGGAAACCCTTAGGGAAAATCAAGTGTTCCTATTATGTTTCAGCGATGCTTTTTATTGATATTGAAATTATAACACAATATCCGTCAAGATGAAGACAGGTTATAAAAACTAGGGACACTGCATGGGCCCGCAGACTCGGATACATATTGCACCCTCGGATCTGATGCTATCCAGCAGCCCGCATGGTTGCCTCCCGAAACACTCCACTGTACACCCGTAGGAGAAAGTCAATCAAACGTCGGACAGAAAACGTATTTGAAGTAACATTTCGTGTGCACATGGTTTATATTCTTTATCCAATCAATAAATACATTCCAACGATCAGCAGCAATTTTGAATAACATTATGTTATAGTGTAAACTAATAAGGTTTCGGTTACACCCTGATTGAATTTTGTCCGCGAATGTACCACCGGTTTGTCTTTCCTTGAAGTATTTATGGTCGAAAAGTTTTTGCCATTATTTCATCAATAATCCAAGTATATCCTCTTAAATTTATCGTTTTCTTGAATCTAAGCCCATGGCAAGGGGGATCTACTTACGGAGAAACACAAGACGACTCTACGGATATTTTTAAAGTCTATGAAATACGTTTCCAATGGACTAACTCAAAGTGGGTGTATCAAAAGCAGACATGCACAAACATACCGTTCAGAAATACCGATGTATGTCTGCTAATAGCTCACAGGGGGAGGAGGATGATGAATTTTGTTGCTTAAAAGTCTAATTGGATGAGCATAGCGAGCGAAGCAAAGATTCCATTTGACTACACTGGAGAAAAAAATCCGGAATGTTTTTTTTGTTTGAATTTTTGTCTGTTTGTTAACACGATTCCGGCTAAACCGATACTCCAATTTCAATGAAATTTTCTGGAGGCCTTTGGAATCTCTGAACTTAGAACTGCCACGTGTTTGAGCGCAATCGAAAAATTATTTATAATTTAAAATCGCAATTTTACGATTTCTTCGTTTTAAAAAAAAAAACATTTCTTCGACTTATAACTCCTACATGCTTGATCCAATTGTAATGATATTTTCACAGAACCTTAATTTTATGAATTTATATTTTTGTGTGAAATTTTTAGCGCAATCGAAAAAATAGTTTTTCATGAAAATCGCAATTTTACGCTTTTTTCGTTTTAAAAAAACATCACCTCATCCAACAACGCGCCTGAAAAAGCGTTTGCGAAGCTTCCTGGTATTAATGCACGAAGGCTATTCGAGAAGACGAGTGGTGATGGATGACGATGAAGGATGATTTTTTTTTTTTTTTTACGTGCCTTATGCGGGATTCGAGCCCACGTCCTCGTAGAGCCATACGTTGAGGACCAGCGCCCTTATCGTATGTGCCACCGCGGACGACATCGAGCCCACGTCCTCGTAGAGCCATACGTTTAGGACCAGCGCCCTTATCGTATGTGCCACCGCGGACGACATCGAACCCACGTCCTCGTAGAGCCATACGTTTCTGACCAGCGCCCTAATCGTGTGTGCCACCGCGGACGACATCGAACCCACGTCCTCGTAGAGCCATACGTTGAGGACCAGCGCCCTTATCGTATGTGCCACCGCGGACGACATCGAGCCCACGTCCTCGTAGAGCCATACGTTCAGGACCAGCGCCCTTATCGTATGTGCCACCGCGGACGACATCGAGCCCACGTCTCGTAGAAGCCTACGCTTCGGACCAGCGGCCCTAATCGTACGTGCCACGCGGACGACATCGAGCCCACGTCCTCGTAGAGCCATACGCTCAGGACCAGCGCCCTAATCGTATGTGCCACCGCGGACGACCAAGGGGAGGACATTAGCAATTAGCATTGTACTTTCTAATAGACTATGACTCGAGGAAAAGAAAGAACAACAGATATAGACCCATACATTCCTGACATATTGTATAGTTGACATTAGTTCGCATTTACTTCCCGATTGAAGCATTACGTTCGTTGCACTGTCAAGAATGTATGGGTTAATATCTGTTGTTAAATGCACTTAATTCCCAAGCATTATCAACGTCATAAAGGCTTTATGTAACATTGTTGTTTGACTTGGACGCGAGGTCGGCGTCGGTGAAGACAGATGTGAAGGCGGGAAGCGTGGATACTTAGTAGGAAAACGCTTAAGTCCCGTCGCGTTGATCGATGAGCTTTTTTGTATGATTTTAGTTTGCGTGGGATCTGTTTACTTATCAAGTGCCTTTTGAACGCATTGTTGGTGATTGTTGTCAAGTTTCTATTGTTACTTGTAAATTGTCATTATGAACCTAAAACAACTTATATTCAAACCTTTATTCTATGGATTTCTGGCTAACTTTTTCAACTTTTTCTTTCAGGAAGCAATACATCACCATTACCTTAATGCCCATGTGAAATATGAACGTTTGTAGCCCCACCTGTTTGGTGAGAATCGGCCCAAATGTCACGAAAATATCGCTCTAAAAATCGAAAACAATCGTAAAAGTACGATGTTCATGAGAAATATTTCTTCGATTGTACCCAAAAACGTGGCAAGTCTAAGTTCAAGATTTCGAAGGTCCCCTCAAATTTTCATAAAGATCGCATGTGCTGTTTGCCCGGTAGAAAGCAAACAAACAAACAGACAGAAAAAAAACAAAAAAAAAACAAAAAAAAAAAAACACCCGAGCGCAATTTTTGGGGGGTCGGTGAAATTGAAGTCTTCGCTTCGCTCATCCAATTATGCAAGCCAAGCTAAAAAACATTCTTTAAAACATTATTCGCCCGGTCCCCGGAAATTAATCCGGAGTGCTGCATGCGGCGGAAACGTCACTTATCTAGTTCCTGGTGTCAGGGTGAGTCTTCTTATACACCCGGCTCCGTATCGTGTTCAAAATGTTTACAGGAATCTATAATTTAAAGGATTTTTTACAATCATCCTCCAGACTATTATATTTCTCTGCTGCGAGTATATGAGTTTGAGTCTATTGAGTTTATAGCGCGCGTTTTCAGTATATGAAATTGCGTTTCGTTGAAATTTCATTAAACGCAATTTCGAGCGTTAGAATTTTTGCTTGTGTTGCAGATTGTGGAAAAGTGATATCTGTACTGTGAGGGTTTTCAAGCGTTCTTGGCGAAACGCGAGTTCAAATCAACAGTGGGCATATTTTTGCATACGATGGAGTTAAATAATGACATAACTTTATAAAGGATAATTTGCTTCTAGTGCTAGTCATTGTATAGTCAGGTACACCACCAGTTAGGCGTGCGACTCTAATACAGGAGGTCACGGAACCTGATGAGATTGAGCCCTCTTAAAACAGCAACCGGTCATTCCTTCCCCAACTCCCCTAAGCCTTGATAATCTAGTTAGTTACCTCTGAAGAGTGTCTCGGGTAAATCTCATGTGTACCCTACAACAAACATCCTACACAAGACAGTTTTTTTTTATGATGCGGTACAATTTAAATTCCATCTAAAACAAAATTACATAAAGAGGCAAGGTAAGAATGGTATCCTCGCTGTGACCATTATCAGCTGGATGAAGACGAAGATATTTCTCATTGCATTATTTTAGTTTAGCCTTGGCAGTCCCAAGTGAGGATAAAGTAAACATGCCCCCCCCCCCCCCCCCTCCACGTAAACGAAGACAAATTGCAAGTTATATTGAAATAAAGCAAAACATAATATCTTGAACGAACCCATGTGCATACACAGTGGTTGCTAAACAAGAAACTGAACATACAAGTACAAAGTGTAATTGTTTATTAATATTCATGTAATGAATTTGTAAAGTGTATTTTAGTGTTTGCTATTTCATTTTAACGTAAGAAGTTGCTGGCTTCCTCGGAGGTGGATAATCACGACCTCCATGTGAGGATGGTACACGTACGGCGGAACTAAGCCCTGTCTTGTGTCGTGAACGCGCTCGAGTCACTCATCAAGCAGTTCAACTTAAACTTAATTAGATGACTGCTACCGTGTTCGAACAAGCCGACCCTGAAACAGTAGGCCTCTATATAATCTCCTCCCTGTTTGTGTAGTAATCAATAGGAATGAAGTTCAGTTCAGAGCCTGGTGGATGCATGGATACGCGTGATAATCATGGGTGAACACGTGTTAAATGAAACATAACTAATGCTCAATGGGGTTCGGCTATGAATTAATTCAAACGTAATACGCTGACACTGGTGAATCGTTTTGTTTCACAGATGTGCATAGCAATGCTGGATTCATGGGCCATTTCAAACTTGCCACTGATGAGTTGAAGGCAGTTTGTGTAATTGTTAATACGGCCGTATTCGTGATATCTGGGAATTATCCGTGAGCTAGTGTTATGTATTCAGATCGGTGCAGGTGTAAAGTTCGCTATGCGACAGGAGCAGTATAGGTCTATATCGTACAATATATTAGGCATTTTGCAACACCAACTTCTGCTGTTAGGACTGATATGAAACTTTGCCGAGTTGAATGAGAGGATAAAACGTTCTTCTTACTGGCGTAGATTATAATCCCCCACAAAAACAAAAATTTGCAAAAAAAAAACCGGCAGCCAAGCTCTCCTTTTAAAAGTTTTCTGCTGTGAATGCTGTGAGATATAGAAGTTGAGCCAAGGTTTTCATTCTTTCGCCCTAGTTTCACATTGAAAAGAAGTAAGGTCATTTCGCCTGTTGACGAGCGCCAAGCCAACCATTTTCGTGGTAAAAAAGTAAAAATTATAATCTCGAAATCATAAAAACAATTGCTTGGCCATTGAATTTTTAGAGTTCTCGGAATAAACTTGACTGATACATTTTGATGTCTATTCTCAATACAACAAGAAACTGTTCGGAGCGAACCAAATTCCAGGTCCCTGTAACCCGATTTTGGTTTTGAAAGCAAAAGGCCCTGCATCTGACGTACATCTAAGTGTGGTCCAAGTTTCATAGTTCTAAGATGTACCGTTTTCTCTGTAGGCTCTTATATCTCCGCGGAGAATTAGCTAGCTAGCCAGCCAGCCAGCCGAAAGGATTTCAACGATGTTGAGACAATTTTTAAACACAGAACGGGTTATCGGATCGGAGTGTTATTTTTTTGGTATATCATGGACCACATATCCGCTCATATACCGAGTTTCAAGACTGTAAATCTTTCGGGGCGGCATGTGCAGATAGCTGAAAACCCCACAACTCGGGTAGGTGTATACATGCCGAGTTCGGTCGTCGCCTTGTAAGTACACGTGTGGCGCTTGGCTGCGGGCGGCGACCGTCGCCCTAGATTTATAAAAAATAAATCATTCAATTACAATATTATTAATACCGTTTTATCACTGAAGAGTATGCCAATTTCGTAAATGATTTTTTTCAAGTGTCCCAGATAATTATACATTATATAAACTGATTTATCTGTGATCTCAGTATAGGAGACTACAGACCCTACTTGCATTAGAATAGGGCCGACACCGAGCAACTTCAGTTGCCTGCTGTGTATGGGCGCCCCTTCAGTTTAATAACAAATATGGCCGTCTCTCCATTAAGCTACACCTTGACTGAGGACGCGCGATATTAAAAGAGTATCCGAATATTTTGTTTGTTAATAACGTTAAAAGTTGAAATCGTTATCATATTGTATAACTTGCCGTCCCTACAACATTTCCAAACTTTACTTATTTTAGACGAGGCCAGGGCTTTTTAAGTTTATTAAAAATGGAAAGCAGTTTCGGTTAATCACTTTATTACTGGCATCATCTAGAGGAAGTTTAAAATTAACTTACTTTCAGAGTAGCAAAATATTGATATAGGGCACAAGAAGTACGAACTTGATAAACTTGGTAGCTGAACTAAAAGTCGCGAATCTCAATGCCTAGTGTTACAAACTCTGAACTCATAAGGGCAGCACTTAACTTCGCGGGAAGCGATCTATGAAAAATCTTATTCGAATTACATTTAATGCTGTATTTATCTTTTACTGTTATACACATTGTGTGACCCGCAAAGCCAGGAAGTATACTTATGTTATATACAGATTCACACACAGAGAGCAAACTGTTTAACAAAACCACCACACTGGCAGATGCAATAAAAGCATAAAAGTAATCAAGGAGAACTTGAAAGCAAACGAAACTAATAAACTGTCAATAATAACCATGTGATCATAAAAACAATAACGAACCCAGACAATAAGAAGCAGTAAGAGAAGGGGTATAGGCCTGGACTACAAAAAAAGGTGCAATATTCTAGTCTGCGGTTGAGAAATAACTATATATTACTTGTCAGACCAGTAAAAACCTTATGACCACGTGAAATATGTGATGAAGACGTCATAAAAGTAATAGATTCAAGTGTTGCAAGTCATCTTTCACAGGACTGCTGATCGTATGAACTGTCAGCTACTTAAACCCTCCAATGATTTACGTTGCCCCTTGCAAAACTTATAGGGGCAGAGAAAGAACGGATATTTGTGAATAATTCTTCTTGGAATTGAAAATTGGCAACTTTGTTCCTAACTTTGGATTCCTCGGAGTCTGCGAGTAATGTTCACTCGAGTTTTGATCAGTAGTTGTAAAACAATCGGTTTCTGCCGGATCTCGTCCCCTGGAGGGCCCTGCACTTCGGGAGGCAAGGATTGCAACTAATTACTCTGGGGAGATGCCAAAATACAATGAAGTACACATAAGTAGAGCGTGATCGATTCCCCCCGTCATCCAGAGTGTTGTGTGTGGCCGGTCTCAAGAGACACCACGCATCCCCGGGGCATTAGCGCAGCAGACTTCTGACGCAGTTCGTCTGAACGTTACATCCAGACGGCGGTGCCAGGTATGCGCGATGCTCCCTCTACCCAATGTAAGCTCGATGGGTGCAATCGAGGGACGTCCAACATGGCCGACCAATAGGCCAAGTGTTTTACGACTTTTAGGCCAATCGTTTAGGCCCTAGTCGGTTTCAAGGTTACAGTATTGCATCCTGCATCCACGTAAGTAGTTCCAGAACAGTGCTACAAACTTGCGCACCATGCAGGCAGCAGTTGTGGAGCTATTCGCGCACTTAAATCTCCGCTGACAGGCTTTATCCCCCTGGGCCCACCAATCTCAGGTGAAGGGAGCTTCAATCTCGGCCGACCGACTCTTCACTTCCCTATATTTCAGAACATTTATTCAGAGTTAGGTAGAAACTCGTTCTATCCCAAGGAACTGAAACGGAATCGTTCCTTTCTTATTCACAGGAACTTTAGTAACATCGACAGATAGGGTTAAAGGGATGTACCGAGATGCACCTGAATGCAGACCGATGATTGTATCCATGGCGACGACTCAGTAACCAACGAGACGAGAGGGCTATTCACATTGTGAGGAGAGTTTTACAAATGGCGTACGACGTTACGATATAAAATGAAGATACGATTTAAATGAAGCTGCCGCTTGCCGCTCTTTTCGTAAAACAGTTTTAATTTTCTTAAGTTGTATAAACTTTCAGAATGAATGTTAGTTTAGTAAAGGGCGTGTTACCAAAGTTTTAACAAGATTCCAAAATTAAACCTCTATTCACAAGATGATAACATTCACTACAAAGGTAATAAAATACTTGAGATTTTATCCCCGTGGGGATTCCCGGAAAGTAACAATGACATTTTCTACAGTCTACGAGTTAGCTAAAAGTTGGCCTCATTAATAGGCGCAGGGAATCCCCAGAAGTGCTCGATCAGATGTAGTATAGGTTTTCATGTTATTGAGGCACGGTTGTTGTTTTGTATTCAGGCAAGGGTGGGTTCACCCTTTCAAGTCTGCGTGGCCGAGAGTGCACAAGCTTGATACACTTACCCCTGCCTGCCACCTTCACACACTCAACATGCTCATGGGAGAGTGGGTTGTAGTTCTACACAAACCACACAAACAACTTGCTAACACTAGAAAAACGCTTTAGTCCTGCTGCGTTGATGGATGAGCTTTTTTGTAAGTTTTTAGTTTGCGTAGGACCACTTTTTCTTTGCAAGTGCTTTTTGAATGCATTGTAGGTGATTGTTGTCAAGTTTCTATTGTTACTTGTTAATTGTTATTATAAACCTCAAAAAACTCATATTAAAACCTTTATTCTATAGATTCTGGCTAACTTTTTCATTTTTTTCTTTCCAAAAACAATACATAACCATCACCATAATGTACATGTAAAATATGAACGTTGTAGCCCCACCCGTTTGGTCAGAATCGGCCCAAATGTCACGAAAATATCGCACTAAAAATCGAAAAAAATCGTAAAAGTACGATATTCATGAGAAATATTTCTTCGATTGTACCCAAAAACAATACACCTCTAGGTTCGGAGATTTCAAAGGTCCCCTCAAATTTTCATCGAGATCGCATATGCCGTTTGCCCGGTAGAGTGCGAACAAACAGACAAAAAAAAACAAAAAACAAAACAAAACAAAAAAACACCCGAGCTAAATTTTTTGGGGAGTCAGTGAAATTGAAGTCGTCGCTTTGCTCATCCAAATAGCTAAGTCGCACATTTTAAATTGTGAAAACATCTGCATTCTAAGCTTTTTTAAGGATGGCTTTCATTTCATGCATGTAACATTATGGCGATATACAAAAACCTTCAAAGAATCAGCACTTTTCAAAATGTTTTCTCTAGCTAGATCGATGTGTTATAAAAACTAAGTTTCAAGTAATATTGAAAGTAGTCACAAGCGTACAGGTGATATAAATATCACGCAGATACGTAACAATACAATTTACTTCCCAACGTTTGTTAAAGCAAGTTTCACAAGCAATATTAAAGCATTACAGCGCTTGGAACGCAGAAGAAACGAGACATTTTCCTACCCCCAACACAGAAACTGATTTCTTACTTGAACTTGTAACTTGAAAGGTTTAAAACAAGGATGTCATCTTTTGTCCGTCGTAGATATTGTTTTCTAGTCGCCTGACTTGCTACAAGTCTACATAAAGTAATTAAATACATGTATTATGAGATATTTCTCTTTCCAATAATGAAAAGCTATCGTCCTTAAAAATATATCATCCGTGTATAATATGAGACTTTTAAGGTTTTAATCGTTTTTTTAAAGTTTGATATGTTGAAAAACCGCAACTCATTTGAGCTTTTGAATCGAGTTTATTTGAGAAGCGTCGCCGGTAGCAAGAAGGAATGTTCATTTGAACCGTGTCGGTCCGGGGAGAAGACAGCCCTCGGCTTACGCTAGGGTGCGAGCGAGAGCCGTGTTATCAAAGGACCCAAAGGTGGAATATATTCAGGGCATTTCACTAACAGACTCGTCAGAGAGCTCGATTGTTTATTAGGCTTTGTGTACATGAATGAACCAAAGAACACTGAAAACTTTATATTATTAAATCGTAGATCGGAAATAGTAATTACCGTACAGTTTTGTAAGCCGATCAAAAGGTGGTTGTGATATTCGAATGGCTTTGTAACCAACCAACGACACCCCCACCCTAAGACAGGAGGGGGTACGAGGTCCCCGACCAAGGGTGATATCACTCTTCCATCAACATCGATGCCTTATTTATTTCCTTTACTTTTCTGTTGCACTCTTTAACTTCGGCCAAACCCGTGGCAAGCAAAGATCAGAACCAGAAAACCCTTGACTATTAGTACTCGGAATAAAATATATTATCATCACCTATATCTTTCAAAACCAAGCTCAAGGGATTCTTACTATCAAAATCTTATTACTCCATTATTGAATTCTTTGGTGACTAATTATAACATTGTTTTTCTTAACTTCAGATTTAGTATGTTCTTCTATTGTTGAAATGTATGCCATTAATTTCATATTTCATTATCATATGTTTGTATACCATCATTTATATCACTAATTTTATGTATCATTGCCTATATTTGGACTATGTATAAATTCAAAAAGGTGTATTAAAATATAAATAATGAAGACACATTTAAAAATTTTTTTAAATCAGAAAATGTAGAGGTGGAAATAGAGGTTGATAAAAATAGACTTTTGTTTTATTATTTATTTGTAAATGTGTTTATTCGCTAAATACCAGGAAATAATCGTTGATCATCCTCTCTGACGGTATTATGTAAACATGCATTCATCATTTTGAGTCTAGCCAGTCGGTTACAGGGGTCTCCGAACCAGCCCTGTAGGCGGTGTGATCGCCACGCAAATACTGGCCAACCAGCGCATGGCTAATTAGAATCTAGCCTCACGTATTGACCATGATTCAACAACGGGAGTCGCAACTTTTTGCCAATATCACTATTTACATCTGGTCTGCGTTGCAGCGGCCAGCCTGCAGGTTGTAGTGCGGTGGAACGGAAGTGCGGCCACTGCGTCCACCGCCACCTTGTTCAATGATTCACAGACAATAAACAAGCGTAATGTGTGATCCGCCGCACATCACACCTGCTAATCCACGTGAATGAAACCTGTTTGGGAGTTGACATCATGCAAGCAACATCTGGAGGATAAACAGGTTCCTGATGGAGATGCAAACTGCAGGTGCGGCGAAATAACAAGGCTCGCGTTACCATATACACCAACTTGCATTGGATGTGCATTACTTCAGTGCGTTGACTCTGATTCGGGAGGTCCCGGGTTCGAATCCCGTCGTGACCGGCAATCATGAAGGTTTTTCCGAGGAATGCAAGAGATTGACCCTCCGGACATCCCTTCAAAATAAGAATTGTTAGACGATTGAGCGTAGCGAACTAAGTCTTTCCTAACGCTATACTCGATCGGCCTTGGCCGTGAGCATTGTCCTGTTAAATGTCTGTTTGTCCGGGCTCATACGGCCGAACGGCCAAATAGATTGAGCTGAAATTTTAAACAGACATCCGTGACCATGTAACTTAGAACTGCTAACAAAATGAGCAATATCCGTTGCGATTTAAGCTGACAAGAAATAAAATTTTTAAAAATTTGAGAAACTAGATTGTGCAAAAGTTTGAAATACCCATTAGTAAAATAGAACACAGCCTGTGAAAGTTTGCGATCAGATGAAACCCAAATAAATTTGTTTATTATTTTGTTTCATTATGCATGCCTTCTGTCATTCTGTAAATGATGCTAGGCCATTGCTGGGTATCAAGGGTACTATTATACACTTCGTTTGGGCTGGTGATGATCTACAAGAAACAGTGCGACGTATTTTATCTCGCAAACATCAGCTGGTAAGTAGGGTAGTATATTACTTTCGAAACTAGAATGCGAGCTTGGTAGTCGTTGTCGGGGGCCCCCCATATTCTCTGACGACCTTCCCAACGACGACGACCAGGACAAAACGAACGATGACAAAGACGATGACGACCACGACGCGAGAACCCTCTCTTTTCTTTCACCTTTACCCGCGTGGCTATTTCTGACCAGCACCAGCATGGGATTTTCCTCCCTATATCCTCTAGGCAAGAGTGGTGATTTTTGACCTAGCGGTTGTCGCACCCTTAATCCAAACTAAAATAAATTGGGACGTATGGGACCAGCCTTTTTCCATAATAGGACGACGACAAATGGTTGACGCACCCTGAAACCAAAAAACTATAAACCACTTTCTCTGTTCGCCTAGACCCAAATATTTTATTTTTTTGGGTTTATTTGGATTAAGGACGCGTCAACCTTTTAGGTCATATGCACGACTCTAGCCTAGGGGATGGGAGGAGGGCCCATGCTGGTCAGAACCAGCCAGGGGTAAGGGAGGAAGGGGGATTTCTAAACGTCGTGGTCGTCATTGTTTTTTGTCATCGTTCATTGTATCATTGTCACCGTCGTCGGGGAGGTCTTCAAGGGAAGGGGGAGGTTCCCCGACGACGACTGCCAGAGCTCGCCTCATGTTTTGGGGAGTAGCTGATGTTTGCGAGGTGGACCTTTTCTCTTGAATCGCCTTTTACGATTAGCAGAGCCATGCTCTGGGCCAATTCTACCCCGAGCCCAACGGAATCGTCTTTAATTTTTCATACATTGGGCGCTGGAGGAAGTACTAAGGTCATAACCGGCCGTTCCATTAGCCGGGGTGTAACCTAAATTTTTACAGGGGGAAAGCGGGGGGAAAACCCAAAAGTTTGTAAACCCAGATATAACTAGGGAAACGGGCAAGAAGCGTGTTAGACCCAGTTAAAAGTGAGCCATGTGTTTGTGTACCCAGCAATAAAAATTTTTAATTTTTCCCCGGGGTAAAAACTTGGGACCTCCCTTTAAAAACCTAATCTGGTTAAAGTGGCGCATTATGGCCGACATTTGACGTGCCCTTAAAAAACTTAAAACAAACTTATAATTACCTAACTAAAAACTTAAATCCAATCCACAATATGTTTAGGCGTACTCACAAGGGGGCTCCCCTCACTCGTCTAACGACTTTGCGTTTTCCTGTCCTATGCACATCCCTATTCACCTGGGAAAAGGGGCATACATTGCACCCTGTAACATATTGTAAGATTCCCACTGTAAGATTACTAGGACTTCCTAGTGCAGTGCTGTTGTGTGATGATCGAACTGTACGGCGAGCTATGATCATGGTCGTCTCAAGATGAATGTAGTAGACGTAAAGAAAGTCGATATTTGCATGAAATCTCGGAGGAGTCTGACAATGATTGGGTATACTGGCGGGCGCTGAAGAGAGATACAAATGGCTAGGTCTGAATCGATCGGAGGGTTGTTTTTTTTGTAAGGGGTGTAACTGTAAAGGGAAGGAACAATCAGTCAGTAGGTAAATATAAGTTGTGAAGAAATGTGGGTGTGTTGATAGAATGTGTGAATGAATGAATTGATCCGAATTCATAAAGTTCAGTGAGCTTGGGCAAACCAGGCTTTGTGACATAGAAGTTAGAACGCAGTCTGGATCACTTGGAAGCTATATCGCTTCCTATATCGGGTTGTGGTTTGCACCGAAATGTTTAGAAAGAATATGTAAAGTGCGCGAACAGAACACATTTTCCAAATAGTGCTTACTTCTATCAGTAGCGGAAAGTAAATATGCCACCAAACAGGTAATTTGTAGTAATTTCCCAAGCTTGTGTATAAGATACAATGATTTAAAAATCTTGAGAATATGCCCTGATTGCGTATTGTGCTCAACCTAGCTGAAACAACCATCTTTATGATACATTCAATTTTGTCCAATGAATTGCGTTCCATGCAGATACACAGAGGCAAATATAGCTTGTGGTGAAAAAGGACTAAGTTCGTTTTTGTCAGCGAGAGTTAGCAAGTGAAAATAATTTAAATTCTATTTTGATATGGTATATATCACTAATATTTTAGGAATTTGTTATTAAAGGTGGGATCTAGAATGGGACTTTCAGGTTACAATAACAACGTACGGTATTCTATAAAAAGAGCTTATTGACCCTAACAATATTAAAACGTAATTAAAAACCCTTTAGCCAGGGCCAGTGCTTACACACGCGAATATTCGACACTGCTCCCTGAGGGAGCCAGTCGGCATCAACCTGATGATACACACATGAAACAAGTAGCCTCGGATAAAGGTTTTTTAATTACGTTTTAATAATAACGTAGTTAGAGAAGTTAGAGAGAAGTTAGAAGCAAGAATTTGTGATGAAACTTAATCGCAGCCATGGTTTTGTTTTGCCCATAAGCGGTGGACTGGACTGGTGCTGGAAATAATTCATAATTTCGTGTTACTATAGCTACCTCTGCATTCCGTCCAATGCCTTCTCACACACGTATGCTGCCCGACGCAAAACAACTCCAGAGGAGGTTCAAGATGATAACCAGACACTAGATGAATTAAATTAGGCTTTGCTAACGCTTTTCTAGTCGCGTTGATGGATAAGCTTTTATAGTTGATTATCGGCCCAAATATCACGAAAATAACGTATTATAAATCGGGGGGAAATCGTAAAAGTACGATTTCTATGAGAAATATTTCTTCAGATGTCTTTTAGATCATGATATATATAATTTCAGTGAATTTAAACGTTCCCATAAAGTTTCATTAAGATCGGGGTAGCCGTTTGCCCGGTCACGGGCCAAATATCACGAAAATATCTTATTAAAAATAGAAAAAAATCGTAAAAGTACGATAACCATAAGAAATATTTGATCCTTTGTACCAAAAAACGTGGCAAGTCTATAAGTTTAGAGATCTCGAAGTTCCCCTCAAATTTATCAGATCGCATATGCCGTTGCCCGGTAGAGTGCAAACAAAACAGACAGAAATATAAAATATAAAAAACAAACACAAACCCGAGTTAATTTTTTTGGGGGGTCAGTGAAATTGAATTCTTCGCTTCGATCATCCAACAATTATTTTAAAAAAAATACATTTCTTGATATAAAACTACAATCTGATAAATAAACGATGTTCGTAGGATAATGCCAATAGCGTTGATCTTCCGGTGCCGTAGAAGAGTGCGGCTTCGTACGTTGTCTCTTATGCCCCTTGCATGGTGGACGTTCTAACTAATTATGCAGCCGCTAATTAGCGTTGAGTGCAAGGAATTGAAACTGGCACCATACACTAAAGTGTATAGTGTAAACCGTTCTACAACGCAGCATACTAGTAAATTAAATATTCTATTAATTCTAGAATTAAAATCAATGTGGTCAGTAAATTATGCGTCATTGTCTGGCTCTGCTGAACCAAATCCACAGTTTTCTACTCGTAGTTCATCTCTAGTTTTTCTTTCTGCTCTTGGTCTTTAGGTAAGGGAAATAAAATGAGATGATATAGTAAATGTGAGGACTTGTGATGCGAATGCCGGACTGTCGGCTGCTCTCGTATGCAGGCAGGGCCGTACTTCTGTAGCGCCCTATATTTAATGATAATTACAGAGTAGCCACGAGAGACGAGCGTCTATCTAAGGAAAGTGTTTACAGAACCCGAACAACCAGCGCTTTATTTTTATTTAAAGACAAAACGAAAGAAGAACTGACATCTCTACGGCTATAATAATCATTGTAGAGAAGTACAATTATTTCCGAATGGGACAAGAACACGGAGAGTAAAAACTCGTTCCTTGGAGTGGAGTAGTGCCTAGTTAATTCCGAGAAGTTCTGGAGGTCTGCCAGCTACTCGGCCGCTCGGGAGCCGCAAGCCCAGTAGCTGGTTAGTTGCGAGGGCCGTGTTATCATTGCATTAAAACAGAGAAGATCATCGAATGCTGATGGGCTTCGCCTGTGCGCACAGAGGACCATGCACGTACCCGACGCTAGTACCCAGAAAATGCAATAGGTGCTCCAAGAACGACGCGTCGGGGGTTGTGGGGAAGGGGGTGGTGCCCCCACAATAGCAGCGCAGGCAAATTTAAAAAAAACGTATTTAAGAAGTAGTTTTAATGTGTTTTAATGCATTGAAAGTCGGCTAACGAACAGTCTTTCATTTAATGCAATAGAACAAGTATTTCAAGCAAATAAACTATAACCGTTACTTGTATTGTTGGGAATAGTTTACTTTCTCGTAGGGCCAACTGTTAAAAGATTTTGAGTGGACCTTGGTAGGTAATATAATACTCGTAATGGCTGGAACGCAATGTGAAAGGCGTGTGGTATCAACGCAACGTGCGTGAACTCACACAAGCCACAAGGTCATCATCTCCCTTACTAAACGTTCTTTCCAAAGTGGTGTTTGTCACTTAAATATGTCAACAATTTCTATAAACAATTAAACGTGGTTTAAGGTCAGTCTTCTTAGAAATTGGAGGGGATATGATTTGCAACAAAATATTTACGATATAGCTCAAAAATCTAAGTCATTTTGATTATCAGTATAATTTCCGGTTTAATAAAACTAGCATTCGACTGTTTTCCATGAAATACACACTGTCATTGGTCGGTTAATCTTTATATCTGTATGGTTCCACGTTATACTTGGTCAGGTCTGGCACAACGGAACCACAAGGGTTGCTGCGCTGCGATAACGTAAGTGTCTTATCTAAACTACATTGCAACTAAAGAATGGATCCAAGGTATACGTTATATCACCTGGTCAAACGCGGGGACGAGGGCGAGGGAATAATGAAACATACCATCTATGTATTGGTCAGAGGGCTCCCCGTAGGGCAGTAGCGTCACTAGTTTTTTTGGGGGGGAACGTGCGCCCACCCCCAATAATTTCCTCCTTTTTTATTTTTTCCCCCAATTAACAACCCACAGTCGGTCATCCTGTAAAAGCCACAGATTTTCACCACAGTGACCCCGAAGGAGAAATTTTTTAGATGAAAAAGAGGATTTTATTTTTAGATTTTCACCAAAATGACCTTGAATCTGAGGCCCCCTGGACCCCCCACTTAGCCTTCGGTACATCTTTGGATTAATTGGTTGACCCCCCCCTTTTTGAATTACTGGATACGGCTCTGGCATTAAAGCCCTCTCACTTGCGAAGTTTTGGGTGCGCCACTGCTGAATTTGCGCCCCCAATATCCAAATTTGACACCTATATCATGAACAAGAATAATGTTTTATTAATTAAATAAAAAGGCGGTCATTTTGGAAAATGGACGCTATTTTGGTGACCTACTTGGAAATTGAGGTCTAAAATTCCATTTTGGTGATATCTAACTCTGAGCCAAGTGGCATATTCCAATCAAAACGTGCAAGGTTTTTTCGTGTACCACATGGACTAAACGTCCAAACTCTAGTGACACTCCTGCCGTATCTTTCCCTGAAGTCCACGTGACACCACATCCGCTCTAGTGTCAGGCCTGATTCAGCATGACGAAGCCCTCGAACACGGAAGGTGCAGTATTACGTCTGTGAGGTTGGTAGACGTGACAGCAATTGCAATAAACTCACATACATTCATATTTAAAAGCAGCGAGCACGGGTGTCACTTTACAGACGCTAGATAACGACAACGTGCATGTGAAGCTATTTGGATTCCCCACTATAAACAGGGATTTCTCCCAAGACGCCTCGCTCACGCGAGCAATAAACGAACAACTCGTACACCGATGAAACGATGACTCTGGGTAGATAACATCCCATGGTACAGAGCGACTCTCATAAGTCATAAACACCATTTTCACACAACAGAATTCAAATGAGAATTGCATGGTATGGTATGGTGTAATGGATGCGAAAGATGTGAACACAAGTACAGTCTCCTGATGGAGTTGCCATTACAGGTGTGAGAACACAGATGGTTCGGGGGTCCACTTACTGTGTAGAAACAATATGTTAGATCAATCACTGGATCTGTATGTACATGAGATTTAAAGAATGAAATAAACATTAGATTAGCGTATTAGTTAAAAATTAATTTCACCGTAAAAAACAAAACGTAGAACCGTGGAATAAAATCATAAAACAATAAAAATTGAATACCTGAATGGAATAAGTATACAGAGTTAAGAGTGGAAAAACGTTGTACATACGTTATACAACGTTTTTCCACTCAATTAACTCCATTTCGAAAAAAATGTTGGTTACAACGTTATTCCATTCAGGTATTCTGTAATAAATAATATAGAATAGTAATGTAAATTAAAAAATTAACAAGTCTTTTAAATTAAAAAATGTGTGAAACGGGTCATTACGCCGCGTCGCGTGTTTACATCGAAATGTTTTACAAGTCCTTTAAAATTAGAATGGGTCGACATGCTAAACATTAATTTATAATGATTAAACGTACGTATTAAATAATATACATATGTTCTCCATGTTTCGGTCCAATGAACCTAATCCCTCCCTCTTCCTTAACCACGTTTATTTCACCCCCACCCCTAGTAGTGATAATTAACTATTTACTTTATTTCATCTACAGTCAATTTTATTTTGTGCATATTATTCAGAAAGGTGGTACTAATCCTAGGCTTGTTTCTTTTCTTAATTTTGGCCCCGTTTGGTCACACATTTAAAATGTCGACCAAAAATTGCATTTTGGTATGGAAAAATGTTGGTTACAACGTTATTCCATTCAGGTATTCTGTAATAAATAATATAGAATAGTAATGTAAATTTCAAAATTAACAACAAGTCTGTTAAATTAAAAAAAGGTGTGAAACGGGTCATTTCGCCGCGTCGCGTGTTTACACCGCGAAAGTCTTACATGTTTTACAAGTCCTTTAAAATTAGAATGGGTCGACATGCTAAACATTAATTTATAATGATTAAACGTATTCAATAATATAGGCCTACATATGTTCTCCATGTTTCGGTCCAATGAACCTAATCCCTCCCTCTTCCTTAACCACGTTTATTTCACCCCCACCCCTAGTAGTGATAATTAACTATTTACTTTATTTCATCTACAGTCAATTTTATTTTGTGCATATTATTCAGAAAGGTGGTACTAATCCTAGGCTTGTTTCTTTTCTTAATTTTGGCCCCGTTTGGTCACACATTTAAAATGTCGACCAAAAATTGCATTTTGGTATGGAAAAATGTTGGTTACAACGTTATTCCATTCAGGTATTCTGTAATAAATAATATAGAATAGTAATGTAAATTTCAAAATTAACAACAAGTCTGTTAAATTAAAAAAAGGTGTGAAACGGGTCATTTCGCCGCGTCGCGTGTTTACACCGCGAAAGTCTTACATGTTTTACAAGTCCTTTAAAATTAGAATGGGTCGACATGCTAAACATTAATTTATAATGATTAAACGTATTCAATAATATAGGCCTACATATGTTCTCCATGTTTCGGTCCAATGAACCTAATCCCTCCCTCTTCCTTAACCACGTTATTTCACCCCCACCCTAGTAGTTAATAATTTACTTTATTTCATCTACAGTCAATTTTATTTTGTGCATATTATTCAGAAAGGTGGTACTAATCCTAGGCTTGTTTCTTTTCTTAATTTTGGCCCCGTTTGGTCACATTTAAAATGTCGACCAAAATTGCATTTTGGTATAGGGAACATGCCGGAAACAACGTTTTCATTGTATTCTGTAATAACAAAATTGACAATTTGATGGTAATTTGAACTAACACAACGTTAAATTATAAAAAGGTGATAAAAGGGTCTTTGTCCGGGTGTCTGTTACTGTCGGAAGGTTTAAATTACAGTCCTTTAAATTAGATGTGTCACCTGCCTACTTAAATGACAATTATTCAAATTAGGCCTTGAATAGTTCTCCATGTTTGGTTCCAAACCACATCCTCTTGCATAACCGTATTTCACCACACCCTATAGGATAACATTACCTTATTCTGGTCAATTTTATTCTGTGCATATTTCAAAGGTGTACATAACCTAGGCTTGTTTCATTCTAATTAGTCACGATTTGGAAAATGAGAAAAATTTGCTGCCAAACCAATAATTTGTCATAGTTATTCGAGTAGTCCATCGGCAAAAAAACTCATAAGAAATAAAGACATATATGCCTGTGCTGAGATTTGATCCAAAAATATTGGCATGACGTTCGACAGCCTTTATAAATCTATTTTTTTTTAAGTTTAATTGGAATGGTCGTCCAAAATATCTATTATCAAAGGTTGGATTTGAATGCATATATTTTGCGTGTTCGTTATTTGTCATCACGCTTAGTTCCGAGACTTGTGTCAACTGATTGTTAGAGCGATGTCCAATTTTCAATCGTGCAGCGATTGAGAGAGAATAAATCGGACCGATTCACTAAACTATATACTAAGAGCGCTGCATGCCGCTATTAACTTGAGTGTAAGGCGGGTTCGCAATGTCGCCAAGTTACTCACCCACTAAACTCAAAACATATATTTCATTCAGGCTAATTAGTTATGAATTTAGAAAGTAAGAGAAAAATTTTTGGGTCTGCCATAACCCGAAAAAAATTGTCATAGTTATTTCGAGCTAGGTCTCATCGGCAAAAATCTCCCATAAGAAATAACATGGGAACGATCTTTATGCCCTGTGACCTTGGAGGATTTTGATCCGAAAAAATATTGGCCATTATTGACGTATTCGACAGCCTTTTCTTTAAATCTGATTTTTTTTTTTTTTTGTAATTTGGGCAAGTGGTTCGGTCAAAATATGCTGATTACCAAGAAGGGGTGTGATTTTGGAATGCATATATTATTTTTGCGTGTTCTAGTGTATATTTGTGCACAGTTTCGAGGCACGATGTTATAAAGGGTCATTTTAGATTGGTGCGATGCTCTAGTACTTGTATGTAACAAAAAATAAACAAGTTAAAGCCGAATTAAGAAATTCCCCAAAACGAAAATTTTCTCAAATTTCAGGATCAAAAAACTTTTAAAAAATGTGTGTAAATCACAATTATACGAGATATAATTTTTAACGGTAATTTTAGTATAATATTATGCTGTAGATTATGTGGTAAAACTTATTTTTGGGGGTAACATTATTGTAATTTTAGTTACTTCAGGTATAACTATAATAATTATAGTTATACCTGATGATTCAAAGTGATTCAAAGTAATTATTACTCTGAATCACTGAATTCTGAAAACCCGACAGTATTGCTCAGGGCATACTACGAATCGATCCTAGCGTGTCCCATGGATTTCACAAGGGACAGCCACAGCCTCAAAGATCCCTGATTTTCAATAACGGGGCTCGTTCCAAAGACAGTAAATACTGCTTTGACGTCAGTTTCACGTAATGTAAACCTATTTGCGATCTATCTTCTCCACTGGCTCTGACTGGCTATGGTTTCTCTTGATTTACGTTTGTGTGGTCTATATCTCGGAGTCGAAGCGCAGCCCCTACTAATGTCACTGGTACTGAGCACAAATATACGTCTCTTCCTCACAAGCAAGAGTTCAAGACTTGTACTTAAAATCAACTCTTTCAGAGCATTTATCAAATTAAACTTTTTAACTAAATACGGATCAAAAGAACTTTTACAAAATTAAGAGAAAAAGTTTTCGTGATTTTGTATTAGTCATTTTTTCCCGTCCTAATTGTGTTAAATGTAAACCTGGAGAGAGAAAACGTTTGATGCCCCCCCCCCCCCCCCCCGACTCTCAAGCTACCTACTTCAATTACGAGAGCCCCCCCTCACCCCCACCCCCGCCCTAACATCACTCTTAACGTCATCCAGATTTATCATTTGAGTAGATCCGGCTCTCACAGATTTTTTACTCCGATGTACAGGATGAGTTTTCTCGTTTCTTCCTCTGTTGGATCTAGCTTCAGCTTGGGCGCACTTCAGCTGCATGCAAACTATTCAGATGCGAGCAAATTAAATCGCAAGATGGCAGAAAGTCGGAATAGTTCCACCAACTTGTACGGACTCACATTCGCATATTACATTAGCAGTCACTTGACGAAGCACTATTTCGAACATCGCATTTATAAAATAGCTCGAGATTTGTGAAATAGTGCCAGCAGCGATGAAATCAAGTGCGTTCTTTATTGCATTACCCTGTGTAAGAGAGATGTGAAGCAAGATGATATTCAGGTCGTCTGCTCTTGACAATATATTCCAATGCCGATAAGACAACATTCACGGAAGAAGCACACACACGTATTTCTACTGAAAACACTCATATATATGCCAATGATATTTGTGTGGAGCATTTAGGCCAGTAAAGCATTACAACCTGATCGCATGGAATGTAAATAAAGTCTTCAATTGACAACTTTATATTATATTAAATAGGGTGAAGAACAATTTAACAAAATTAAATTGATATTTATGAATTCGGATTATATAATAATGTAAATGTCCGTCCGTCAGTACGTCAGTACGTCAGTCAGTACGTGTGTCAGTACATCAGTACATCAGTACGTCAGTACATTAGTTCGTCAGTACGTGTGTCACGAGCCCGGATTTATTGCAGGATGACACGGAATGATTTTGATAACCCTGGGTATTAGGGGAGGGGGCGCCCCCTAAACCCACTTGAAGGGGAAACCAGGCACCTTTACCGAAACAGATCAACATTGGACGAAATGTCATTTGTCGCCTTCTTCGACGAGGATAGGTCGTGTGTTTAAGCAAGTTCCTGCACGCTCGGCCAGCTGACACCGCAGTTGTTCCAAATGTTTGGTAGTTGTCAAGGAAGCAGAACCATAGGGCGCTACAGTAACACTTTTTTAAATCTTTGGATAATTTTAAAACATTTAATTGATTTACAGGTTTTTGGATTTTCTTAAAAACTACAAATTTTCCCAAATTCATCAATTGATCCTGGCTGATATATATAAAATATTGAAAATGTACGACCGTAGGTCTGTCCATGTAAGCTTTATTGACAACTATGTAAAGTGTTACATAAAAGTCGTATTCATCCTGGCCGAGCGAATAGCTATGTGCCAACTGCCAAATGTGCCCCTATTTAGCTCCCTATTTAGGTAGTCTGGGATGATAAGAGAGCGTGCATATCTGCCTGACAGCCATGCATAAACACTAGTAGTGTACTGATTGCAGCCCTCACTACTAAAGTGAGGTTACTTCTCATAGAACGCCTTTCGTTGACAAAATATCATGGTTAGAGCTATGAAAACATAGCATTTATATTCTGAATATTTAGCATTAATTTTTCCAAATTTAGCATTTTGTAGCATTAATTTTCTTCTTTCCATTCCACCAAAACCCCAAATGTGGGGAGTTTCTTGTATTTTTAATGGGAAATGAATTCAATTTGTGCTTTATAGGAACATTTCAATTCAATGTAGTCACTTTAAACGTTAGAATACAATGCTTAACCAATTCTCAATTGGTATAGGTAAACCTTATTTTCAGTCAATTTAGCATTTTGTAGTGTTTTTAAGAATTTATACTCACTGATTTAGCATCAATAACCTAAAACGCTAAATTTTTATGCCTCTAATCATGGTGTATGATTCGGGAGGTCCCGGGTTCAAATCCCGTCGAGACCGGCGATCCTGATCTAAGGTGTTTTCCAAAGAACATTTTACCAATATCATCATCTTTTGGACCGAAATATAAAGTAAAACGGAATAATAAATCAGATTGCTTACAGATATTATGACAATATTTCCAGTTGATAGTCGAAGCATGCGGTGGTTTTAAGACACTTAAGACTCAGGCGTAGGTTAGGCCTAAGTGACCCGAGTACACAGGGGGAAATGATATTCTTGCCGTGTATGCGTATGCTAATTCCACCCGCTTGAGTTGAGAGTTCAGTTAAGAGAAGGGAGCAAGTATGACTAGAAAATAAGCAATAAGGTAACGAGCCAATTCAACACACTATAAAACATCACTCTTGAATGCATATTACGTTTCATCTATCAAGTTATGAACTTAGTATGTCAATGCTTTCAATAGCAGAGCTTTGCCCGCATCTCTGATTGATTGACGAGGCAAAGTGGTAAATTGAGCCAAGATCCGTGGAAGGATTCATTATTTAATAAGACTATCAAGTTTTTATAACCATCTGATGAAGTTCTTCTTTCATCAGAGTAAATATTCCGCCATGAAACGGCAAAATTAAATTTCAGTTATTAAAACACGTCAAGAAAAGTTTCAGCTTTCGAAAATGAAAAACCATCCCCCTCAAGGAAAGTTTCTTGGTTCATCAACTGTCTTCGTTCATAAGTCTAAGAAAGAGAACTTGATGAAAAAAGGTTGCAAGCAAAGGGGAGGAGAGAGGAAAACACAAGCCGTGTCTTCGTGCCGCTTGACAGGACTTCTTGGGTGACACTGAGGCCCTCTCCTAGTCCTAACGCCACCCTCGTCTAAGGCCCTCTCTCCTAAAGCCCCCTCTCCTAAGGCCACCCCTCCTAATGCTCAGGCCCTTTCCTAGTCCTAAGGCCACCTCGCCTAAGGACTTATAAATGTCATGGTCCCCAAACAAGGGGACCAAGTTGGCACCAGATATCCTCGCATGCATTGCCATTGCATGCCTTCAATATATGAACATGAGGTTTGAACCTATCCTGCCAAATACCAATGTATAATAAACTCATAATGTATAACTCATATACTTCTCTAAATATGAGTTTGGGCATTGACTGTCGTAGGCATTTTTGTTGTACCTGCCAAGCAGTGGCGACTCGTGCTATTGTGCGCTGGTGCTGTAGCACCACCACCATAAATCGTCCATCTCCATTAAACTGATTTTTTGATAAGTTCAATGTGTAGGTATTGTAAAATTAAGTATTCAAAGTATCCGCGGCCGTGCTGCAGAGATGGCGCTGATGGTTAACTTTTTCATACCGCGTATTACATGGTGGTGATGGTTTTGAACCAAGCATATGTAGAAACCTGCGAGTGCTCCGCACCGAATTCGACGATTTTTAAGCCCTTTTAGCACGCAACGACAGGGAACAACACGGGTAAAACGAAACGCAAACCGGTCTTCTGGTGCTATCGGGACTCGCGCACTCGGGCTCTGTATAGGTTCGCCCGCTAGCCGCGCACCCTTGCAATCACTTCACTCGTCAGTCGTCAGTCTTCAACCCTACAGCAGTCGCTGTAGGTAATTGTTGTTTAATTTAAATTGATTGCAGTTTAATTGTTATTCAATTATTATTTGTATGGAGGAGGTGGGTATTGTGACAACCTCACACACCCCTCCTTCCCTGTCACACATAACCCATATGCATGATTTACGTTTGCTGTATATTAGCACCACCTGTTCTAATGTCCACGAGCCGCCACTGCTGCCAAGATCGGCAGCCAATGTAATATGAATAACCCCAGATAATGTTTTGTTGCTTTTTTTTTAATATTCTGTATTGTTCACAAAACCAGTGACGGTTGTGGACTACCGAGCACTAAATCAGATTACAAGAGATGAAAGTGAAAGTGAGTCTATTGTTGATTTCAATAATACATTAAGCTAATATAAAATGTTCATGATATAAAATAGAATTATTCATTAAACATACACTACTTTTAATAAAAAAGGTAATTGCATATAATGTCGTTATACCATTACAGCAGTCTATGCAACGCTCTGAGCTCAAACTCATTTATCTCGCGATCTAAGAATCTAAATCTAATAAAACATTAAAATTTGAATTTCAAATTATTAATGAATACAAATTCGGGGAAAAAATCGAGTCTTTTGATATGGAGCTTTATGGAAGTTATCGTCTCAAATTGTCACAACAACAACAACAAAGGACTTTCCAATAACAGTCAGCTTCCATATTACCACCAACAATAATATCGAGAGGTATACTAATGGTTACTGCTTTAGCCCCTATAAGGAGTGTTTCATTATTAATATTCATTGACATTCATGTTGATTAATGATTAGAGATAAATTGTGGTTTTGCCTTGACACAAGCAAAGTTCAGCACATATTTGCATTTCATTCACCAAACTATTTGATTACATTTTGTATCAGATTCTATCTTAGAGCAGGTTTGATTGGAGACAGTGCTTCTTGCATTGAAAGACTCGATTTTGAATTTTAGAAACCATTTAGATGGTCAAAGAACGAAAAAAAAAACAAAAATACTTTTGTTCGCAAGTCGTTAATAATACAATAATTGTGTATTGAAATGCTATTGTGTGTCCTACAGGTGACCTTCAAAGTCAAAAGTCAGTTAGATTTCAAAATAAATTAAGATGTATATTATCAAATATTTGGATGAGCGAAGCGAAGACTTCAATTTCACTAACCCCCCGAAAAATAAGCTCGGGTATTTTTTTTATTTACGTTTCGTTTGTATTTTTGTTGTGTTTGTTCGCGCTCTACCAGGCAAACGGCATTTGCGATCTTGATGAAAATTTGAGGGAACCTTTGAAATCTCTGAACTTAGACTTGCCACGTTTTTGGGTATATCAAATATTTCTTATGATCATCGTACTTTTATGATTTTTTCCGATTTTTAATTAGATATTTTCGTGATATTTGGCAAACGGCTACTCCGATATTAATGAAACTTTATGGGAAGTTTAAAATCACTGAAATTATATATGTTATGATTTTAGAGACATTTGAAGAAATATTTGTCATAGAAATCGTACTTTTAAGAATTTTCTCCCGATTTTCAATACAATATTTTCGTGATATTTGGGACGATTCTGACCAAACGGGTGGGGCTACAACGTTCATATTTTACATTGACATAAAGATTATGGTGATGCAGTGCATCTTGAAAGAAAAGTTAAAAAAGTTGTTAAAATTCATAGAAATAAAGGTTTTAATTAAGCATTTTACGGGTGTATAATTAACAAGTAATATCAAGTATCTATAGAAAAAGTAATGAGATCATTGGACAGAATTATTCTAAAAGAAAGCTCATCCATCAACGCGACTGGAAAAAGCGTTCGCGAAGAGGCCTAGCAGTTAATTTAGCGTATCGCGAATGAGGTACCAGAACTTCTTGTACTTTGTTTATTGTTGTCTTGTTTGCTTGTATTGTTTTTCTTTCTCTTATACAGTGTATTCTTTTCTTTGATATACATTATGACGTCAATGCTTAGAAGATGATCAAATCTCGGAATAATATTTACGCAGACACAGATGTTTGCTGCTATCCCACAACCACAGATGATGTAGTACATGCAGTCACTTACTTTCTGTGCCACAACTCTGCTTCGTCAACACAGTCTAGTGATTACTCGTCAATGAAACGACAAGTTCCCCACACACTCGCATTTAACACATTCACAAACTTCTCGGCGAAATTAAGTTACAATTTCAGAGTATCTTTAAGCGAATGTAAACACACAGCGAAATTACAAACTTCGGCACGGTTTCCTAGCATAAATTAGATTTGCATTACTCTTCCCAGCTGTTAGGTGTAAGACGGCTCAACCGTCGGAGACAAGAGTGGAGCCCCGGTCATTATCGAGGTAGGGGTAAGTCCTTGCTGGGCCTACTCGGCACGTAGGGGGGATTAGCTCGGCCACTGAACCTGGCATCACTTAGGGAATTAGAAACATGCGAACGACTTGAGTAGATTTGTTACAGATGGGTTGAGTAGTTGAACATTTCCACCGTGTCAATGAGCTGAAATCATTTGATTTGTATTTTAATCAAAGCAACACAATGTCACCTTATACTTGCATGCATGCCATTTGCGGTTTAATATCCTTTTTGAATTTCGAATAACTGAAGATCCTAGGTTTCATTCATATGGATGCCCGCTGCACGCTACACCAACCACTGTAACCTACAGGTTGTATAGTAAACTTAGCAATATCATCTTTCATAATCTAGATGTCGAGGTTAAAAGGGGAATTTTACACGTGGACTGCAGTCAGCTGGATACAGTTTTTGAATACCATCAGAACGAGTGTGGCAGTGCGCAGTACCATAAGAATCCAACCCGAAATTGCCGCCAGCTGTGTAGAACACTGGGAAAACGCGTTAGTCCCGCCGCGTTGATGGATGAGCTTTTTTGTAAGTTTTTAGTTTGCGTAGGACCACTTTTCCTTTGCAAGTGCTTTTTGATAACATTGTAGGTGATTGTTGTCAAGTTTCTATTGTTACTTGTTAATTGTTATTATAAACCTTTAAAAAAAACTCATATTAAAACCTTTATTTCCATGGATTCTGGCTAACTTTTTAAACTTTTCTTTCATAAGGTACTACATCACCATAACTTTAATGTCCATGTGAAATATGAACGTTGTAGCCCCACCCGTTTGGTCAGAATCGGCCCAAATGTCACGAAAATATCGCACTAAAAATAAAAAATAAATCGTAAAAGTACGATATTCATGAGAAATATTTCTTCGATTGTACCCAAAAACGTGGCAAGTCTAAGTTCAGAGAAAACGAATGTCCCCCCCCCAATTTTCATCAAGATCGCATATGCCGTTTGCCCGCAATCGTTCGAACAAACAGACAGAAAAACAAATTAAAAAACAAAACAAACAAAACAAACAAACAAAAACACCCGAGCTAATTGTTTTGGGGGGTCAGTGAAATAGTCTTCGCTTCGCTCATCCAATTATCTATCCAGACAATTGTAGTCAACTGCAGCCAAGGATTGCAATCGGTTCCGATCTGTGACTGACTGCAGTCCCCGTATAATGTGTTTTATTGTGTGAAAAAAGTGGTGGAGTGATAAAATTGCGTATATACGCCTTTCGAATGTTAACATCAAAGTGCGCAAATCACAAGAAAAGTTAGAAAAAATCTACATTAATAGGTAGTAAGCCACTGGGGCGTCAAGATGGCGGCCTCCACCCCCACCTCCACCCCCAGTACGCATCCACCCCCACTTCCACCCCCAACCTCTCCACACCCCCACTCCAATTCCACCCCCACCCCAACCCCACTTCTTACCTCCCAACCCCCACCCCCCTTCCCCACCACCCCATTTTGTTTTCAATCCAAGATGGCGACACTACGCAACAGTGTGACCACTTTAAACCTATGTTTTACATATTATGGTTTTTATTTTTATTTTTTATTTTATTTTATATTTAATTTTCAAAGTGACATAAACCATCATTTTTTTCAATTTTCATTTTCCCTTATGTGAATGTGAAGAATAAAGGATATAGGATAAGGTAGTCCTAGGGTAAATAAATTCTAAGTAGTCGAGACTTAATTAGGGTTATATCTCATCATTTATTAAACAGTACACCATGATTTAACTTTACAACTTGGTTCATAATAGGGTTTAAAGTTTATTAGTTCCACTTCTCCATATATGAAGTCAGTACCCAGTTCATACACGATTCTTTCTAGATTTGGAGTAATGAAACGTTCTTCTTGCCGAAGACGTTCAATATAGTTCTTTACCACGTCATGCAGGTTTACACTTGTTTCACTCGAACCTTCTTCAATTGCAGACATTTTCTGATCGTACTTATTTTTAATTCGCAGTAGGAAATTAAAATACCACTTATTTATCTCACCATAGGTTTCGGAAGTAAGTAAAGTGTGAGTAACGATCTGAGAATACTTCACCAAATTATGACACGTCACTTCACCGAGGTACACTGACACATTTTCATGTGTAGATGTAAGCACAACCACTGTAGTACTATGATGATTGAACACAGATAACGTGTATTCAGCAACTTGTTTATCAGGCGTATTGCGTGCATCTTCTCCAACATTAAAGATGTAGGTATTCAGTATCTCCAGTTCACGGACAAGCTGCTTCCATCCTTGCGCAGTAAGCTGAATTCCTCTTCCACCCTTTGCCGCCAGGATTTGCACATAGGGCGTAAAGCAGTCCTTCATATGAAGTCCTGTCACCAACATTTTCGTGCGGCACCCGTTTAAAAAGAACACATTTTTAAGCAATACCTGTTCGTAATTTCTTAGATGATCGGCTTCGTAAGACTTATTCACAGCTGGAGCAGAAACAGCAGGAGCAGAGACAGCAGTAGAAGCAGCAGCGTAGTCGAAGTGGAAATCCATTGTTGAGAATGATGGTGTGTAAGCGTCCGTCTCCGGCGAATCTTGGCTGCAGACTGATACAAACCTGTCACGCCTGGCTCTGCTCCTAGCGGTAACACAATGAAGCTGCTTCCTGATTGGCTGCCATGTAGGAAGCTCCGCCCCCTCCCTTTCTCTCTCGCTATACTTACCTACCCCATGCGTGACGTCACCCAGACAAGTTAAGACTTGAAGTCGAGGATGCCATACCTGTCAAGACTTGCAAAGCTAGCAAACAAGTACTATATGATATTTTGCATATAATTATAAACCGTTAATGTCATAACATCTATTATTAATTATTAGACGCCATGACACCTGGTTTAATGACAAAAAAAGGACGTTGGATGGGTAAATAATTTTACATAGAATGCTTAGTTAGGTTTATAACAGCATTAGCCATTTATTTTTTTATTTTTATTTTTTTTAAAAAAAAAGGACAAGTACAATAATATAAGAACGCAAATTACAGCTTTAATTTTGCAAGAGTACAATATCATTTTAACTTTAAACAATACACATGTAACAATACAAATTAATTAATCTAGGATTTACGTGAACAACAACATTGATTAAAACATAATTTGCGTTTTGGTTTTATACATTTACCAAACACTTTCTTGAAGGATATTTTAGTAAATTTATCATTAGAAGGGGCATTTTTTCCATAATGCCATAAAAAGTCTTGAAGAGACAAACCTCTAGCTTTATGTGATAAATATAAAACACAATATTCACCACACACTTGAGAAGTATAGCTTTGAAGTTCCACTGTATTGTAAGTCCATGAAGAGCACTGGCGATTAAGAAAATTCCGATGTTCTTGCACATAGGGTGGGAAACGTAACTGTCAAAATATTCACCACGTCCAAACTTGTCAATGTAGAATGCTACCCAATGGGTGCCGGGTTTCTTCCTGGGGTCTGTATTGGCGATAAGTAAAGATGGACGAGATACAATTCTTGGTAATGTGTCTGCAGCAAAAATCCCAGCAAACTGAGGTGCAGTATATACATCACTCAGGAGAGCTTCTTCAAGTTCAACAGCGTACATATTTCTCAAAATTCCACAAACGTCTGGTGTAAGAGCCTTGCCAGTAATGAGTGGGCAGCGAGGACTCCAGCGCTTATGTTCCTCACTGGGTATATCCGTAGGGAGCCATTGACCCAGTTCCACATTGCATTGTACACATGCAACTGTATCATTCCTGTGGCTGTAGTAGAATCCTGTAGCAGCAAGATCTTCAGGTTTTACGTTTACATTTGGAAATTGTTCAAATGTTTTAAGTCTGGCAGTGAATTGCTTCATATCAGTGACGTCATTATTTTCGAAGCACCATTGAGCAAGACGAAACACGTTCTGTAATGCACATTGCATTCTTGTCTCTTTATGATGTTCACAGTAGAATGGTAAATATGGCAAGTGTTTTAGACTTGGGCATCCCAATTCTTGTAAATCAACAATGTGACGTTCAAGAAGTCTATCAAGATGGAGAGCTTTTTCTTTTCCTTTGACAAAAATAGTATTGAAGGGTATGGTGGCCATGAGTAGAATATTCTTCAATGTTGCATATTCAGTGACACCACTAGACCACTTGAGACCATGATGATTATTCTCCAGCCAATGTTTTACTTGTCTTGATGCACTCTCAACAAAACTCTCTTCATAAGGTGGTTTGAATATCCAGTGTTGAACTTTTAAGGTTTGATGGCAAAGAATAGCTAGTTCTTTAATGATAAATTCTCCTTGACCCGTAGTGAAGGCTTGAAAATCAATCGTGGCACTCATGATGACTGCTCAAGGAAGACTGAGCCAAACCTCTTGTGCACATGGCCTTTTAGTTGTTGTAGTCCACAATTACATTACGATGCTGGTCGATCTCAAGCAAATTGTCAAATTCTGCGTAGATAACACAATCCACGGCTTCAGTTAGAGACTCCTTGAATTTTACTTCGACACGAAGACTTCCATTACGTTGCACGCACCAATGATCAGTACTAGCTGATAAATCAGGCGTAAGATCAAAAGCCATTAGGCAATAGCCATGGGGGTAATCTTCTCTGGTGATGCCATTACCTTCATCTTGAAAATGTATTGCTGTGCCGGAAAACAAACTATGATATGCTGGCATGTACTGACTGGTATCAAAATTTGGTTGTAGTGGTTTTGAAGGAAAGTGCTGGCCATCAGCATAGAGTGCAATATGATTGCAATTGAAATGTTGAAAATCAAAGGGATTCTTCTTAAAATTTCCATTCAAGGCTGCATTTGATACAAAACCAAGAATTACTCGCTTAGGTAATTGACCCATAAAAATGTTATCAAGTGTTTTACTTTGTACACCTGCAGGAATAGTCATAGTTTTCAGGTCTACACGGGTGATTGGGTATTTTGCATGAGTCTTTTGAAGTGTATGATTGTGTGCAAGTAATACTGACGAATTAACTCGGACTTTCCGTACAAGTAACTGAGCACTCATTATCTTGGTTTTCACAGCAGTACCATCTTTTGACATGAGATTGAATGCATCTTTAGTCTTCATAAATTTTACACGCATTTCAACACCGTTCAATAGAAAGCGGTCTTGATTAAATAAATCATGGTGAATATTTCCCATAAGTTCTACCGTAGCACTGCCTTTGGTAAAATTCATGCGTTTCTTCAGTCCTGCATTATTATCAAAATCATCCATTTTACCAGAAGTATCTTTGTAATAAAGGCGTGAAGTTAATTGTGAAGATTTAGCTGGTGTATCATAATTCAATTGGGTCTCAATGTATGCTCTGTATGCATATGTCTGTGATGTAGCAGAAATTAGTTTACCATTTAAAAATACATCAACCTGACTAAACATTGAGTGTAGCCAATTGTTGACAGGCCCTACAGTAGCAGCAGCCGCCAAAGCTGTACCATCTTCCTTGGTAATTTTTGCATTTACAAGAAAAAGTGTTTGTGCCAAATCAATGTAGTCTTCTCCTTGACCACTGACAACAAACTCCAGGGGTGCAGAGTCATTAAGTGCTGTGACAGGCTCAAAGAAAACCCACTCACCTCGTTCAATACTTGTTTGAGTGACTGGAAGTCCAAATAAGTCAAGTTCTGACTTTACAGATTCACAGGAATGAGAATGCAGAAACGACATGATTAAGAAAATATATCTTTCACAGCAACTCCTTTAACTTTTCTCTTCAGCTTCTTTTTTGAGGTCCTCTTGCTACGAGAGACAGACACTGAATGAAGTCGATGGCGATGTTTAGCTCTTTTAAGACCAGAGCCAGACATGCGGTCAAGTTTTTCAGTTGCCTTCCGCTTCAAGTTGAGACCTGCTTCTTGAAGTCTGGTTTTGAATGATTCCTTGACATTTTTATTCTGTGCTACATCACCAAGTATGCTTGCGCCTGATGTCAATGCTTGATGCCCTAAGGCTCTTGCCCCGCTTTTCAATAGAGGTAATGCAGCTCTAAAGAGTCCACCTAGGAAACTGCCTATACCATGACCTTTCTGATAACTTGAACCTTTATAAACACTTACTCCACTTCCAGCTTGGTCAGAATAGTATTTTATGTAATGATCCAAATCGTTCTGCCTCATTTTGTAAATAATAATTTTTCACGGAGAGCGACGACGAAAATGTAGTACCACCGCTGAAGTCCCAGATTGAAATGGCATTGAAAGACCAGTGCTGCTCCTTAAATCTATTTCAATTGTGCTGAATTCACGCTTGAGAACAGGAACGTAATGCAGCGTTAAAAATCCTTTGGAAATGTCGTCCCCAAAATTGTGTTCCGTGTGTTGTGTATTTACCATTCGTAGCAGAGGTGCAACAGTATCGCCTACAATTTGAGGCTCAATGATATCACAGTAAACAAATATATGGTGTGGGGTTCCAACTCCCAACATCATAGCATGTCTTGCAAGGGGGTCATTGCCCACGTCAGTACCTGGTTCATATCCCAGCTGACTTGCAAGCTCTGGACTAAAAATTACTTTGGCATCATGACCAAATTTAGACTTCACAAAATAACCACCCTCTGTTACTGTATCAACTTTGAATTCACCAATATTGGTAGGGGCAATAGCATTGTTCACTGCACTCAAGAGATTGCCAACATTTTTGTAGTAACCTGGTTTAACATACACTGTTTCTATGGTGATTACCTGGTTAGCATCTTCTTTATTATCATTCATAGATATACTGATTTTATTATGTCCCTCAGACACATTTAATAATGTTTGAGGATAGTGAAACTCTGTAAGAGCTACTTCCCAATCGCCAAAAAGAGTTACAGGATCTTTAAGCTGAGTTATAAAATGTGCAGTGGTATTGTTTTCAAATGTGTGCATTGAGCTGTTACTAGGAAGAGTAACATAAAACCCACTCATTTTAAATGAATAACTTGAGATGCAGGTAGCCACGAGTTGAATTTTGATGGATAACCTCTCCACTTGACAAGCACTTTCTTTCTGAGACCTTTTCCCAAAGAATCAACAATTTTATCTATTTTATGAATATGTTCTTTTCTTAGTATCACTTGCTGTAACTCCACTTCATAAAAAGTTCCTTCAATTTCTTCACCTTGCAAGTCTTCAATGACGTATACAGGAAGAGTACGTGGAATAATTCTTTTTATGCGGAATATTTCTTCAGACCAGTTCTTTTCAAACCCTTTTTCAAAAGTAGTTTTCTCCTTACTGATTCTTACATAATTTTTTATTACATATTTAGGCACTTTGTCCAGTTTTTGTTTAGGAGACTTGTTCAAATTTTTCCAAACTTGCAAAATATTTGTTTCGTTGACTTGAGCCGGAGCCATTTTTATAGATCTGTGAACGGTATGATTATATGCATGTAAAAGTTGAGGCAAAACATCAACATACCGGTACATATTGTAGTATGTAAAGTAGCGCCACATTCTTGTTTTCAAAGTCCTGTTCAAGCGTTCCACAATACTCGCCTTGATGTCTGGATTGTTACTGTGATAATAATTAATGTGTTTTTCTTTGAGAAAGGTTTGGAATGGTTTATTTATAAACTCTTTTCCTTTGTCAGTTTGCAAGTTAAGTGGTTTACGGTCATCTTGTGATATAATACCCTCAAATGCTCGTTTGACTTCACCTCCAGTTTTATTACGTAGAGGAATTGCCCATGCATATTTACTAAATACATCAATTACTGTGAGTAAATACTTGTAGCCATCGTTATTTTTCTGAAGTGATTGCATATCATTGAGATCCGCTTGCCATAAATCATCAATGTTGTTGACAATGTACCTATTGCGTAGGAATTTCTTTCTTAAAGGCCGATGAAGTGTATACGCATCTTGAGTCTGAAGCCATTTAATAACATCACTCTTTGGAATACTTTTATCTGTAGCTTTCCATAAAGCATCTGCAGTTGAGAATCCGCCAGGGTGTGAGGGATCGTTATAGATTTTAGAAAGTAGTTGACGAGTCTTGACTTTCATTCTAGAATTTAAAACGCTGCCAAGGCTGAAAACGCTGAGTTTTATTCTTTTTTGCTGTAACTGTTTTTGACGGTGATGCTGAAGGTGTGTTCCGGCTTGCTTGTACTTGCTGAATGAATTGTTTACGCCGTGTATTAACTATATATTCTTGTGGTATGTTAAGTTCTGCCAAAACATGTGCAAACACCTCCCAGCCCTGAGGAGCAGTATCTCTTCTGTTACGTACTACATCAGAGATGAGATCAACAATGGACGAGCCATGAAGCTTTGCACCTCGAACACTTACACTTCCAAATTTATCCCAATTTATAATTTCTGCACTATTCAGACTATCATACAGCAGCTCTGCTATGTTCTTGTACATCTTTGGAAGAGATCTCAGTGTTTGAATTTTAATAACATCTTTGACTTTATCTTCTACTTCATCCTTCTCATTTTTAACACCAGGTTCATTTTTCACTTGTTCTTTTTCACTTATTATTGGGAGTGCGATGGGATTACGCAACTCACTTGTAAAGTGTAAAAACCGTGAGAGTACTTGTTTATACTGTAACCACTTTTCATCATCTGTGACATTTTTTAGCTTAAGTATACGTTCCATTTCTTGATCAAGTGAAGATATGGTATTATTGACAGGATTTTCTGCACGATGTTGAATCCTTCCCAATGTATCAGGGTCTATGAGTAACATTTTCTTTGTATGGTTCATGATTTAAAGATACTTCCAAGAATACCACTCAGAAGAGGTGCAAGTAACAGTGGCAGAATTGCACCACCACTCTGTTGTAAAATCTTCTTTTTTCTTTTCCAATTTTCACCTCGACACACAAGTTTCCTCAACAACCTCTTGTGACGAGAAAGTTTTCTCTTCTGAGAGTAGTTTAGAGATACACGTCCTTTTAAAGTGTTGTCTGCACATTCACAGATAGACTTTATAAGTCCGCAATCAGCAGCTTTAATAATTGATTTGCGCATGTGTGGACTTGCACGATGAAGAGCACGGAGCAAATCCGCATGGCTGAGTACTGTGCTAGACATGATGCTCAAATGAATGAGAATGAGAAGGTGCATGATGTTTTATAGATTTTTTTGGTAGGTACACGTAGCAAGACTTATCATCAGGAAATATTGAAGTTCTAAAACGCATAATGTCTGGTGTAGATTGTTTAAAGTCAAATAAGAGGTATCCATGTGGTGCAGATGTTGCATCTTCAAAGGCCTCTCTTACAAATAATGGATTGTCAGGATAAACCTGCCTTGACAGGTGACTTATTTGTGCACGATCACGTGGATTTTTAAAGCATACCAAGTAGTGAGAGTTTAGAGAAATATCTCTGCGCCCTTTACCTTGATGAAACATGTTTTGGGAAATAAACATGATACTCAAATTTCTATGATGAGACCCTTTAGTGAATAAGTCCACAACTCTCTCATCAGCCTCACGCATCATATCGTCAATTATCACTAGTTTTGCACCTTCATGTGGGTACTGACTTCATATATGGAGAAGTGGAACTAATAAACATGTCTCCTTTCATGCATAAACCCTATTATGAACCAAGTATGTAAATGTGTAAATCATGGTGTACTGTTTAATAAATGATGAGATATAACCCTAATTAAGTCTCGACTACTTAGAATTTATTTACCCTAGGACTACCTTATCCTATATCCTTTATTCTTCACATTCACATAAGGGAAAATGAAAATTGAAAAAAATGATGGTTTATGTCACTTTGAAAATTAAATATAAAATAAAATAAAATAAAAAATAAAAACCATAATATGTAAAACATAGGTTTAAAGTGGTCACACTGTTGCGTAGTGTCGCCATCTTGGATTGAAAACAAAATGGGGTGGTGAGGAAGGGGGGTGGGGGTTGGGAGGTTAGAAGTGGGGTTTGGGGTGGGGGTGGAATTTGGAGTGGGGGTGAAGGAGAGGTTGGGGGTGGAAGTGGGGGTGGATGCGTACTGGGGGTGGAGGTGGGGGTGGAGGCCGCCATCTTGACGCCCCAGTGGCTTACTACCTACTTACAATAATGCACGAAGGAAGGCTATTCGAGACGATGAGTGGTAATAGATGATGATGAAGGACGATTACAAAAAAAACATACCTTATGCGGGATTCGAACCCAAGTCCTCGTAGAGCTAGTACGCTTCGGACCAGCGCTCTACTCTTCCAAGTCTTCGCGTGTACTGTTCATGATGAACGTGTATTTATAGCATCGCTTATCGTATCGGGGTATCACAATATTTTCATACGCCGAAGATGTGAAGCTATTTTATGATGTCTATTAGACAGAAAATCCCTTCCCTCATCGTCGAAACCTTCCTTCCCCACCCCACGGCGACGCCTTCGCAATATTGAGCAGTCGCCCCCCTATCAACTTCCACACTGAGTCAAGTGTTAGAAGATCAAATATTTGAATCGTATTATTTTTCAAAAAGTTGTAAACGCTTTGGCGTCGTGCCAAGAGTCTCAAGTTATCAACTATATTTTTCGAGTTTGGAGAATAGTAAAAAGCTTCCCTACATGTGTAAGGGGTGTAGAGGGAACGTTCACTCGAATCTCGACTGAAAATCGATGCTTGAACTAAGACGCTCGAGTGTAAGAAGACATAACAAGCTGATTAAGACTTGGTAATTAATTACCTATGTTTATAGAAGTGCGAAATATAATCCAGCGTGCACCCTCTCTGGCGAATTCGATACAATATACGTGAGCTTCACGCAGGAGCCCTATCGAAAACAAGACATAGAACGTAGGCTATGGTGTGGTGTGGCATACTGGTTTTATCTCGGCATCACCAATACCAGACGCAGTACAACAAAACAAGGTTATAAATATACTAGGAAAACGCTTTAGTCCCGCCGCGTTGATGGATGAGCGTTTTTGTAAGTTTTTAGTTTTTGTAGGACCACTTTTCCTTTGCAAGTGCTTTTTGAATGCATTGTAGGTGATTCTTGTCAAGTTTCTATTGTTACTTGTTAATTGTTATTATAAACCACAAAAAACTCATATTAAAACCTTTATTTATATGGATTATGGCTAACTTTTTCAACTTTTTCTTTCAAAAAGCAATACATCACCATTACCTTAATGTCCATGTGAAATATGAACGTTGTAGCCCCACCCGTTTGGTCAGAATCGGCCCAAATGTCACGAAAATATCGCACTAAAAATCGAAAAAAATCGTAAAAGTACGATATTCATGAGAAATATTTCTTCGATTGTACCCAAAAACGTGGCAGGTCTAAGTTCAAAGATTTCGAAGGTCTACAAAAAATTTCATCGCAATTGGAGTATCGGTTTAGCTGGAATCGTGTTAACAAACACACAAAAATACAAACAGAAAAAACAAGAAAAACGAAGAAAAAAATCGTAAAATTGCGATTTTCATGAGAAAATTTTTTTCGATTGCGCTCAAAAAGGTGGCAGTTCTAAGTTCAAAGATTTCAAAGGCCCCAGAAAATTTCATCGCAATTGGAGTATCGGTTTAGCCGAAATCGTGTTAACAAACACACAAAAATACAAACAAAAACAAAAAAGAAAAACGAAAAAAATCGTAAAATTGCGATTTTCAAGAGAAATAATTTTTTTATCGATTTTTCCTTCGGTGCAGTTCTAAGTTCAGAGATTTCGAAGGTCTCCATAAAATTTCATCGCAATCGGAGTATCGGTTTAGCCGGAATCGTGTTCACAGACACACAAAAATACAAAAAAAAGAAAGAAAAGAAAAAAGAAAAAAAAACATTCCGGATTTTTTTCTCCAGTGTAGTAGAATGGAATCTTCGCTTCGCTCATCCAATCAAAAATATAATGTGTTTTGATGTTACAAAAGCGGATAGTACCACAAAATTAGATCAATTAAAATTCAAAAGAGGAAATTCAAAAACGACATAACAAATTACAAGGGCTTTGGAAGCAAAGTCGACATAATAAAATCAGTAATTATTATTATTAAAATACAGTTCGGATAGTAAATAAATAAATTGTATTTAGAGTCTACACACTCAGTTATATAAGTGATTTTCAGTGGAGATATTCGTGCATAGGGTTGATTTAATTTTAATTTTTATCGTGGGAAACCTGTTATAGGGTGCAATTAGCCCCTCTTCAGGTGAATTAGGTATGTGCGGATAGGAAATTGTGAAGGGATGTCCGAGGGCTATTTAAGAGGACTCAATCCCTTGCATTCGCCTTAACGACTGAGGAAAACCTCGGAAAAAACCTTCAGTCAGGATTGCCAATCTCGACGGGATTCGAACCCGGGACCTTCCGAATCAGAGTCGAGCGCTTAGCGCCCGAGCCAACACTGTCGGTATAGGGTTGATGGGGGTATCGGTCTCTATAAGGAACTCAGGGGGCTACAAACGATCGAACTAGCTATGAATAATGTACTTGGTGGTATTTATCTGGTGCGTACACCTCGTTTACTTAGCGCAAGACACTTAGGGCCTGGCTGAAGCTGACTGCGTGAGTGAGCCATACACCACACACCAAAGAGAATGATCAAGGAACATCAGCCTTGTGTGGTGTGAGTTAGACCAGGACGAGCTGGCTCCATGTTAGTTCACTAGAGAGCTGAAGTAAAATCTTGATAACAAACTGCGAGTAACAATAACATCGTTTACTTAGCGCAAGACACTTAGGGCCTGGCTGAAGCTGACTGCGTGAGTGAGCCATACACCACACACCAAAGAGAATGATCAAGGAACATCAGCCTTGTGTGGTGGGAGTTAGACCAGGACGAGCTGGCTCCATGTTAGTTCACTAGAGAGCTGAAGTAAAATCTTGATAACAAACTGCGAGTAACAATAACATCGTTTACTTAGCGCAAGACACTTAGGGCCTGGCTGAAGCTGACTGCGTGAGTGAGCCATACACCACACACCAAAGAGAATGATCAAGGAACATCAGCCTTGTGTGGTGGGAGTTAGACCAGGACGAGCTGGCTCCATGTTAGTTCACTAGAGAGCTGAAGTAAAATCTGATAACAAACTGCGAGTAACAATAACATCGTTTACTTAGCGCAAGACACTTAGGGCCTGGCTGAAGCTGACTGCGTGAGTGAGCCATACACCACACACCAAAGAGAATGATCAAGGAACATCAGCCTTGTGTGGTGTGAGTTAGACCAGGACGAGCTGGCTCCATGTTAGTTCACTAGAGAGCTGAAGTAAAATCTTGATAACAAACTGCGAGTAACAATAACATGCTTCATAGCAGCAGGCTTCAGGTCTGCAATTATGGTGGGGTTCCGGGCACATACATATTCGAGGATTCTAGGGGATATTCCACCCCTACCGGGCCACTCCCGAGTCACCAAAAACTTTTTTCATCATCCTTGTTGAAGGGGAGTGAACTAAAAGTTAATTTCGTTGTCAATTAGTATACTACTATTGTAAAATACTAGGAAAACGCTTAAGTCCCGTCGCGTTGTTGAGCGAGCACCGGTACGTGCAACATGACCCGAGTACGACTTTCCCATAATGTTACATACCAATAAATCTTTAAGGTCTTGACCGATTTAGCTGAAAATTTGTAAAATAGGAGAGAATGGATAAAATCCACCGCCATCTAGAAGACCTTGACATCATTTCTTTGGGAAAACTATTTTAACTGTTTGATAACAAATAATACACTGCTTCCTCGATAGTATTTTGATTACTTCTAGGTGGCAGTGTATAGTGAGACTTTTCGTTGCCATGGTAACGTTACTTTTGTTAAAATGTAATTTCTATCTACACTACCTAAGGTCTTGACCGATTTAGCTGAAAATTTGTAAAATAGGAGAGAATGTTGTTCTTTTTGACCCTGCAAAATTTCATAACGATCGGTACATTTTTTTATTTTTTTTATTATTTTTTATAACCAACGATCGGATTTTGTTCAAAACCTATACAGCAACCCGCCTATGTGGTATGTGCATGAGTGCAAAATTTCAGGTCGATCAGAGAAACGGTGCGACCTTTACCGAAGCAGTAACAGAAAAAAGTAAAAAAAACAGACATTCGAGCCATAAGAGTCAAGTGGAGACGCTCGCTCAATTATATAAGCAACCAATATGATGTTAGTTTAGCCCACGAGTAAAGATGAAGAGAGCGAGGGAGAGGGTATCAATATTTTATTAATTATTAATTAAAGCGACGTCAAAATATGAAACAATAGATAGGCTAACTTTTGTTTTTGCAGTACGATAGCTACATTTCTTATGCAGTACGGGAATGAAAAAACCCCTTGTAGGCAGAACTTGGGAACGTTGGTTGTGGATTTCTGGGCCCTATCCCCCCACAAAAACAAAAATCTGTAAAAAAAAAAAAAAAAAAAAAAACGGCAGACAAGCTCTCCTTATGTCTTCGGCTGTGAATGCTGTGAAATATAGAAGTTGAACCAAGCTTTTCATTCTTTCTCCCTAGTTTCACATTGAAAAGAAGTAAGATCATTTCGCCTGTTGACGAGCGCCAAGCCAACCATTTTCGTGGTAAAAAAGTAAAATTTTTAAACTAAAATCCATAAAAAATTGCTTGGCCATTGAATTTGGTTTGCTCCAAACAGTTTCTTGTTGTATTGAGAATAGACAACATCAAAATGCATCAGCCTAGTTCATTACAAAAAACTCTAAAAATTTGTTTGTTTCATTGTTGTAGTATAGAGAGTTCATAGGCTGTACGAAATGGAATAATGACCGGTTTCGGAATCCGAAGAGTTGGAACCAAATCAATATTTTTATTTTACTACCCGATGTCATCCCTAGTAAACAGTGTAACCTCGTTTCTGTGGTTTTGTGAAACCTACGCCCAGAAAGCAGGAGACCCGGGTTCAAACCCCGGGCTGGTTTACAATTTTTATTTCTTTGTTTCAGACTAAACAATTCCACTCACCCCATATTGAATCAACCCCTTCTACATGAAATAATCCCTGCCGGATATCTATAATAATATAAAATATTCATAAAGCTAATCCAGCTAACAGTTGTGAAATACTTCCTCCGCCACAATGCAGCTTCCCATGCAACAAAGTGGCGCCCTGCAGCCATTACCCGGCGCGAATGGGCAGAAACACCCAAAATTATACACGACCCCTAGGTAATTATAAATAAACATTTGGTCATTTAAACCAGATGTTCTGGGGAAGTGAATTACCGTCCGCTGCGTTGTAAAAACAAGAACAGCTTGTAGTATTTTCTTGAGCACGCTCTACAGTACAAAGAGTCCTGCCTAACAGCTTTCATGCCTGGCAGACAGTATTATTATGAGTAACATTTAAATAAAATCAGTCCAGTTTCAGGTGTTTTCAGGTTTCAGCACGATAGTGCTTTGAATTTCAAGGCGAGTTATCATTCCAAGCTAAGAAGAAAACACTTCGTGTTTTTGCAAATTGACAATTTTGACAGGAAATAAAATCATGCAGATCAAATGAAGCGGAATGAAAACCAAGCTTCATTTCAAGTAACTGGACGAACTTTTAGTGGGGGTGGAGGAAGGGTTCAAGATCAATACACGGACAACACTATGAGAAATCTGATTTTTACCGATGTGGCTTCAATAAATTGCCAGCATTCAAAAGAAGGAGGGGCATGTATATAATACTAGGCCACTTCGCTAACGCTTTTTCCAGTTGCGATGATGGATGAGCTTTTGAAAAAAATCGTAAAAGTACGATTTATATGTGAAATATTTCTTCAAATGTCTCTAAAATCATAACATATATAATTTTAGTGATTTTTAACGTTTCCATAAAGTTTCATCAAGATCGGAGTAGCCGTTTGCCAAATATCATGAAAATATCTAATTAATAATTGGAAAAAATCGGAAAAGTACGATTATCATAAAAAAATAACCGATTGTACCCAAAAACGTGGCAAGTCTAAGTTCAGAGATTTCGAAGGTCCCTACAAATTTTCATCAAGATCGCATTAGCCGTTTGCCCGGTAGAGCGCGAACAAACAGAGAAAAATACAAAAAAAAAAAACACCCAAGCCCAATTTTTTGAGGTGTGAGTAAAATTGAGAAGTCTTCGCTTCGCTCATCCAATAATCTTTGTAACAAACGAGGCTTGCATGATAGCTCCACGTTTTCACAGCACATGAGACAACAAACCAAGCGCTGATCACACTGGTTTCTATGTTTAATTATTCAGGTTAATGGGCATGGCAGGACATGCAGCCAACATGCCCTTCTGTATAAAACCAGTATAATCATAATGAAAATAATAGCTCCAGTCTGTGACGTGACACTGTCGTGCAGGGAGTGAATGGACCAGGCGAGGTCTGCGTCGTCTCCTCGATCCATCATGCGAGCGTGGCACACATCATCACATCACTGATGAGCGTCAGTCTGGGCTCGGGAGCTAAGCGTAGTGACCGGCAATCCTGACTCAAGGTTTTCCCGAGGTTTTCCTCAGCCAACACATCATCACATCACTGATGACGAGCGAGAGCTAAGCGTCGTGACCGGCAATCCTGACTCAAGGTTTTCCCGAGGTTTTCCTCAGCCAACACATCATCACATCACTGATGACCGTCAGTCTGGGCTCGGGAGCTAAGCGTAGTGACCGGCAATCCTGACTCAAGGTTTTCCCGAGGTTTTCCTCAGCCAACACATCATCACATCACTGATGACGAGCGAGAGCTAAGCGTAGTGACCGGCAATCCTGACTCAAGGTAACACCCCTCGGACATCCCTTTCCCAACTACCCTAAAGGCTAAAGAAGGCATTGTGTTCTACAATGGCCATCTCGTTTGGCGAGAAAAATACAATAATTAAGCGAGCGAAGCGAGCGTTTCCATTTGACTCTGCCGGAAAAATTAGTCACTGTTTTTTTTTTTTTTTTTTTTTTTTGTTTGTTTGTTTGTATGTCTCGCCATAACGTTCGAACGGGGGCTCGGATCGAGTTGAAATTTTGACCATCCGCAAGCTTCGTTCTCGATTGAATGCCATTAGTTTTGTGGCAAAATCGTTCAAAAAGTTAAAAAGTTACATTAAAGTTAATCGAAAGTTTTTTTTTAAACTAAACGGCGACAAAATCTGAGATGGCCAAATCATTTAGAATGTCCGTCCGATCACGAATATGTTAATTTTATTTTGATCCGATAAGTAGTGTAAATGGAAATTACATTATAACAAAAGTAACGTTGCCATGGCAACGAAAAGACGCGCGAAGTTTCTAATGCACTGCCACCTAGAAGTAATCAAAATACTTTCGAGGAATCAGTCTATTATTTGTCGATCAAAGAGTTTAAATAGTTTTCCCAAGGAGTCAAGGTCCTCTAGATGGCGGTGGATTTTATCCACAAAGTAAAGGTTTACACACGGGTTTACCCAAATACCTTGGCAATAATAAATAATATTGGAAACAAGGCCCTGTGGACAGCGAAAAATTTTTAAAAAAAATGTGCAATGTGGGTCTAGCTATAGCACGTGCTCGCTTATCAACGCGTCCAACTGAGCGTTTCCTAGTATAAAAAATAACATACCTATTACCATCCCGATCGGGGTTCAAACCCGAGTCTCCCACATTCTAGGTGGCGCTTTAGCCAACTAGTCGACCGAGACGGTAACTATTTAACTTCTGACTTGTAGTTATATTAAAAACTGAATAGATGGAACAATAAAGCATCGAAAAACTGTTGCTATTGAACTGACCAAACAAACATTATTTTATAGGATGGATTTATACTATTTGATGGATTTTTTAATTTATGAATTGTATTAAATGTTAACAATTCACCTAAGGGCGTGTTTTCCGACTATTCAAACGAGAACATATAAGTTCATTTGAAGAGACCCTACGAGTTTCCCTGGAAAACATTAACATTATAAACTGTGACTTCTGGTTTTAAATTAACAATTCCACTAAGGGTTTTGCACGCCC